>PVJH01000344.1:195009-346044 GCA_004026705.1 Nesogale talazaci
CCCCGGTGGCGTAGTGGTTGTATGCGGGACTGCGGCCCACTGGGATGGAGGTTTGATTCCAGCTCCACGGAGCAAAGGCTGGGCCTCCTACTCCCACCACCTGAGGGCAGTGATGCCCCCCCCAAAAAAATGATGATGGAAAAAAAAAACAGAATATGCTTAAATCTATCTGCAGACACCAGGAAGAAGAGAAGTGGAGTAACATCTTCCAAAAATTGAGAGAGAACAATGGCAACTCATGAGTCCTCTACTCTGTCAAATTATATATCAAAATATACAGAGAAGTAAGTCTTCCCAGACAAGGTAAAACTCAAAGAATATGTTAAAAGAAACCCAGGTCTACAACGAATTCCTACCAATGCACTATACTTCAGAAGAACAGCATTCACTGGGCACCAATAGGAGAACACCATGTAGAGCAACTCTACCCGGAAGAGGGCAGCATATTGCAAACAGACCTGAAGACAATAGTAGATGAAAAGTTGAAAAGAAGGCAAGAATTAGACACACACACACACATGCACGTGCACACACTGGTGGAGAAACACCCAACACAAATGGTACGACATGACTTCAGAGTCCATATAACTTTGGTTTTTTGTATTTTAAAAAGATATTATTAAATATCATTTTATCGGGGGCTCATACATTGTTTTTCACAATACATAAATACTTATACTGTACCAAGCATTTTCACTTGCCTGCTGCCATTATCATTCTCCAAATATCCACTTTTCCACTTGAGTGCTTGATATCAGCTTCCCATCCTTTCCCCTCTGTCCCTGCTCTCCCTCCCCCACCAACCCTCAATACTTTATAAATTATTATTGTTCTGTCATATCTTACACTGCCCAATCTCTCCACTAGCCCACTCTTTTGATATCTGTCCTCCAGATAGGAGTTTATGTGTAGATCCTTGTAGTTGGTTCCATCTCTCTACCCCACCGTCTCTCCACCCATCTGATAACTCCAGTCTCACCACTGGCCCCACAGGGCTCATCTGTTCTGGGTTCCCCATATCTCCAGCTCACCTCTCTACCACTGTACCTTCTCCAGTCCAGCTGGATTTGTAAGGTAGAGTTGGGACCATGATAGTTGGGGGGAGGAAGGCTTCAGGAACTAGGGGAAAGTTATATGCATCATCACTGCCTCGTTGCACCTTGACTGGTCTGTCACCTCCCCATGACTCCCCTGTAAGGGGGTGACCAATTACCCAACAGTGGGTCTTAGGTCCCCACCCTGCTTTCCCCCTCATTCGCCATAATGTAGTTCTTGCTCTGTGATGCTCAATACCTGCTCCCTTCAGCCCCTCTCGATCACACAGGCTGGTGTGCTTCTTCCATGTGGGCTTTGCTGCTTCTACACTGAATGGTGACTCCTTTATATTCAAGTCTTTGAGACTCCAGACACTTACTCATTTGGTAGCCGGGCACCAACCATTTCTTCCACTCTGTTTGCCTCTGTATCCAGAGTCCATATACCTTTGAATGTCAATGGTCTGAACTCAGTGATACAAAAATCCTGAACAAAATATTGGCCAGTAGAATACTTAAGTATATAAATCAAATAATTTATCATGACCAAGTAGAAATCATACCAGGTATGCAGGGGTGGTTCAACACTCAGAAGTCCATCAAGGTTATTCACCAAGTTGACAAGAAAAAGGATAAGAACGAATACTCTGGTTTCTCTTCAAATCGTTTAAATCTTTCACCTTTTACTAAAGAAAAAGGATAAGAACCAAATAATAATCTTGAGAAAAACAGAAAAAGCATTTGACAGCATCCAACACCCATTCCCAGTTTTAAGATACTAAACAAGATAGGAATAGAAGGAAAATTCCTCCATATAGTACAAGATATATATGAAAAACCAACGGTCAATGTACTACTCAATTGAGAAAGATTTAAAACAATCCCACTGAAAAGGGGACTCAGACAAGGATGTCCCTTGTCCCCACTTTTATTCAACATTGTACTGCAGGTCCTCGGTAGCAGCACAAGGCAAAGGAAAGATATTAGAGGTATTTGTTTGGTGAAAGAAGAGGTTAAACTATCATTAATTCACAGATGACATGATTTTATATATTGAAAACATCAAAAGTTCCATAAGAGGGATCCTGGAAGTGACAGAGGAATATGGCAGAGTGGCAGAATATAGGATAAACAAACAAAAGTCCATAGGATTGCTATATATATATATATATATATATATATATATATATATGAGACAAGACCATGGAAAAGGAAATAAAAAGGGCAGTACCTTTCATAATACCCAAGCACAAATTGAAATATCTAGGGATATACTTAACCCACCACCCCCCTCTAAAAACCCAAAAGATTTGTCGGAGGGAAACTACAGAGCACTATTACAAGTAACCAAAAATGACCTCCACAAATGGAAAATATCCCATGCTTGTGGATCAGAAGATTCAATACAGTAAAGATGTCAGTCCAACTAAAGCACAGTATAAATTTAATGCTATACTGATATAAATACCAACATCTTCCTTCAAGGAATTGGAAAACTGACTACCAAGCTCATATGGAGAAGGAAGAAACTTAGAATTAGCAGAGAACTTCTCAAGAAGGACAAAGTAGGAGGGCTGACTTTACTTTAAAACCCAATTTACAGCCACTGTAGTGAAAACAGTGGTACGTGAATAATGACAGCACTAGAGAAACAGTGCGGAAAGTGTACCCGATCTGGCACATACACACCAACCCCACCCTTAAGCATGGCAAGACACCAAGGGAACACAAAAGAGCAGTAAGGGAAAAAAATAACAAAGACCCAGAAGAATCCCGAGAATAGACTTCTGATTTGAGGGTCAGGGCTTGGCACCTCATTAGACCCACTTGGAAAACATTCATCAAGGTCAGCAGGCAGACATGCCTTTATTAATAGGCTTGTATTTCTTTCTTTTTTTCTCCCTCTATATTTATCTAGATAAGATAGGCAGGATAAACAAACCCAAAGAGAAAACAATGGGACCAACAGCATTGGGGTTGCCTGGGAAAAAAAGGAGGCGGTGAAAGGGAGTGGAGAGCCAAAAAACTGAGGGGCAGGGGAACAACATGAGATCTAAAATCTATGGCAAGGAGGGTGTTTACAAGGTCCGGTGTGGTTAGATCAAGTGCAGCGTATATAAAAGGAATTACTGAGAGCTGAATGAAGGGCAAATGATAATGGGAAAGAAGAAAAGTAAAAGGAAATAGAGGAAAGAAGTAGGAGGCAAAGGTTTTTTATAGAGGTATAAATATAGGCATGTAAAAAAAAAGGGGGGGACTGAGCCCCAGTGGCATAGTGGTTGTGCGTGGGACTGTGGCCCACTGGGACGGAGGTTCAATTCCAGCAGTGGGGGCTGGGCCTCCTATTCCCACCACCAGAGAGCAGTGATGCCAAAATAAATAAATAAATAAATAAATAAAAATAAATATAGGCATGTATCTATGTGAATATATTAATTTACAATGATGACGAGTTAGATACATACACACGTGTGTGTGTGTGTGGGAAATATTAAGGTAGCAGATGAACTTTGGTCCTCTGCTCAAGTCCTCTCTTAACACAAGAACACTTTGTTCTAATAACCTGGCACTGTTATACCCCCTTTCCAACATGATCCCTGAAGACAAAATGGGTGTGGTGAAGAAAGTAGATAGTGTCTGGGATCTTAAAGGCTTGAAGTGAAGGAAGCGAACATTTAGCAGGGAAGCAACAAAACCCAATGGAAAAAGCATACTGGCCTGTGGGTCCACATATCAGGTATCAGAAGATCCCAAACAAACAAATATATTGATGCAAATGAGAGGTGTTTGGTTAGAAACCCAAAGTTCTTCTGTAGATAATTGGACCTCCCCTCACAGAAGGTGAGATTCAGCCAGGGTGCGAGATAGCATCGATGAAACATACAACATTCCTCTAGTTCTTAACTACACCCCCTCCCTTTCAGGACCCCAGTTTTACCTTATAAAACCTGCTAGGTCAGAGTATATACATTAGAACAGGTAAGAGCTTTCCACACATGAAACCCAGGACAGTTAGAACCCTCAGGGAAAAAAAATGGAAGTAGTGATCCCATGAAGGTAAAAGGAGGATGGGGGCAAAGAGGAGGAAGGGGAAACTGATCATAATGATGGATATCACACACACATCCAAGTGGGAAGAATAATAGAAATGTGGGTGAAAGGAGACAGTGGGTAGTGAAAGATACAAAAATAACAATAATAATATATAATTGATCACAGGTTCATGAAGGTGGGAGGCTGGGAGATGGCAGGCGGCAGGCCAAGCAGGAAAGGAGCCGATATCAAGAGCTCATGTAGAAACAAAATGCTTTAAAAATAATGATGTCAACCTATGCACAAGTGTGCTTGATGCCGTTGACTTTTGGATTGTTATGAGATCTGTCAGAGCCCCCAATGAAATGATCTTTAAAAATTCTGATTGACTCTAGCTCCAGAAGAAAGATGGTACCTCATCCAGTTTACAGGCTTTTATTTATTATAAAGTGAAAACAAATACAGCCTATGTTTCTCATTTTGCCCAAGGGGCTAAAACCACTGAGATTCAAAGTGTTATAGAAATTAGTTCACCAGTGGAACTGTGAAAACAAAATTTGTCTGATCTCCTTGAAGTGTGTGCTCTTTTGTGACATGGTTTTCCTGTAGCCAATCTTGTGACATGGTTATATGTAGCCAATCTTGCTTAAAGTAAGACTAACTAAACCTGTTATGTGGTAAAAGATACTCTGGCAATGCAGTGATAAAGTCCTTGGATACTAACTGAGCGGCTGACATCTTTAAATCACCAGCGTCCATGGGAGAAAGATGCAACAGTTTGCTTTCATAAAAATGTATAGCCCTGGAAACTTAATAGGGCAGGTCTACTCTGTCCTTCACTGTGAGTCAGAATTAACTCGAAGTTAGAGGGCACTAATTATGAAAGAGTTAATAGTTTAAGATATAACTGTGGTGGGCATGAGAATATGTCTTTCAGACCTCCAACTACCAAGAGTTTCACTGACCAAGTGCCCTAGATGCAATGTACTGAAATCACTGACATATCAGCACGAAGGCCACACTTCCATTGAGCTGCTGTCAGCAAGATGGCACAGTAAAGGGTTCTGAGGCAGAGTCATTCCTGGAGAATTGGCACTCCTCTTATAGCCAATTCTGGCTTGAGTACTCCCTGGTGGTCTTGCTGAGCCTTTCCTAGATAGTCTGTTAATCTAGTATGTTTCCATCCAAAGTTTCTTTCCTCTTTTCACTCACTGCCCTTGAATTGTGCTCTGAAGCATCAAGAAGTCTTGTCTGACTCATTTTATCATTTTTCTAAATCACAGCCAGTTTGCTAATTAAATACTGGTTTAACCCATTTCACCATCTGCATCTGAGAGGACTAGATTAATAGAGCAGTATTTTGGAGCCCTTGGGATATCCAGAATACCTTTCTTGTGTGACTGATTTATGGCTAAGTTACGCGGCTAATTTATGTGGTGGTGTCCCAAGTGATGGAAACAGATTTCAAAGAAGAGTCAGACTAGAAATGTGCCCAGTGTTCAAGCTCATCTTCCTACTTTGTTGTGTAGTTCTCAAGACTTTGAAAGCTCACAAGTGGACCTCCAAGGAGCAATTGGGCTCTAATTAGCTGGAGAAACAGAAGAAGAAAAATCAGGAATAGGAAGGAGGAAATGGAATGTATGGCTAATTGCCTCCATGAATAATTACCCTCTTTCCATGAACAATGGTGTAGAAAACTACAGTCTTTAAGTTCTGTAGTTCCAAACCACCAGTCGCTCTGGAGCACAGGAGAAAAATGGATTGTTGTTGTTGTTTTTTTAACTCCATAGAGAGTTGCAGTCTTCAGACCTGCAGGGACTGTCTAACTTGCCCTATATGCTGTCCATGAATTAGTTGGGACTCAATGGCAGTAAGTTACCAGAAGAACTACATGGTTCCATGCTATAATTACTGAGCATTTTGATCAAAGGGTCTAAAAAATAATAATCAAATTGAGAAAGTGAAGATGATGGAGTCCAAACTTTATGAAATTATGGAGGTTTGATGAATCACTGAAACTTCTGGCTTGGGATAAATTTTAAACCAAAAGCCAAGTATATCCTTTGAAATCTTCTTATATTCTTTCAAATCACTTTCTTAGGACCTAAATCAGAATCATACTATTCCATAAATCAATCATATCAAGAAATGTTATACAATCTTTACCACAATTGGTTTCGAAACATTTTCTTCTTTCTTGTTTCCCTTGATATCTCCTCCTCCACCTCCCCTGCCATAGCTCCCAGGAGCCTTTATTCTAGTTATAATCTGTAAGTTATCAATTCACCCATATTGAGTTTCATATACTGAAAAACAAGAAAATACATAGCAGAGAGTAAAAATGGGTAGCAACAAAGATAACAGAGGTAAAACAAAAGTCCTCAGAAAATATTAAAAGCTAGGTCTAGTGTGAAGTGTATCAAGAAAGATTAAAAATGAAAAGATTTTATCCACTAAGTCAAATTTGTCATTTTAATCTACTGTAGCTGCTTTCAATATTCTCCAATATGCTTTTGCAATACTCTCTGTGTGATCACCAGATTATTCCCATCCTCAATTACGGTTAGAGGGCTTTCCCCAATGGCTTATTCCCGGTGTAGATCCTGCAAATGTATTTTGACTTCCATTGTCATTCCTCGTCTTCTTCACACCAGAATCTCACAATGCAAGCTCTGATACTAGTCCCTTCTTGGATTTGGATTATGTAATTTACAATCCTTGGGTCATGGATGTTGGTATAATTCTTCCATATAAGCTTAGTTGATGGCTCACTTACATGGCTGCTTGTTTGAACACAAGCCTTTAAGACCCCAGAAGCTATTCATTCTGACAGCCTGGCACCATCTACTTTCTACGCTACCCTTTGCTATAGCACCTATATCTTCCCTGCTTCCATCATGAGGTGAATATTGAGCAGGACCATATCTAAAGAACTACTTGTTCATAAATTGGAGCTATGCTTAAGTTTGAGCCCCAAATCTACTTTGAAGTCTTCATAGAACAAAGTAACACTTTGGCTTAACGATCTATATGGGAGCTAATTGACAGTAATTCAAAGATTAGATTGGACTCTTAAGGGGCAGTGAATTTACCATAAGTTAAAATGGGAGTAATAACTCAGAAACCAAGGGTGAGAATGGTTACAAGACTCAAATCATATTATCAATGGTCATTGAATTGTGCACAAATAACCTATTGAATGAATGTATGCTATGCTATGTATATTGTCAAAATCAACAAAACAAAAAGTTTTAAGAAGAAAAAGAGGGCAACTCCCATCCCCCAGCTTTTCAAGGTTCCATTTAAACTTGCAGTTAAACCAAAAGATGTGTTACCCCCTGCCCCCACCCCCAAGTGTTTTGATGCAGGCCCCACAGCAAAAAGGACAGTTTAGGATCTGTGCCAGAGTAGTATGGTTAGACACTTGGGCCATCAAAGGACTGCTGGTAGAATGATGACAGATAAAAATAGACTGCACTAGCTATTTTGGGTCTTGGTAATGAGTCTCTGCAGAAGGGAATAGAGCTATAATAGTGCTCAGATTTGAAGTAATTGAGACTGGATCTTGCTGGGAATTCACACAAGGCAATACTTGGAGAAACTCAAACCACAACTATAATGAAATTTTGGTGGGAAAAAAACTGGCAAAGAAATGATATAGTAAAATAGTTACCCTGAAATCTCTTCTTGAAAAGATGAGTCACTTGTACATAATATCCATCTTGAAGAATAAGTTTTACTCTTCCTCCTTTCTGCAAACCTCCATTTATTTGTTTTTCCCCAAGCTTTATTTTATTTTAAAAATCATTTTATTTAGAGGCTCATACAGCTCATCACAATCTATACAGCCATTCATTGTGTCAAGTACATCTGTATCTATGTTGCCATCATCATTTTAAACATTCTTTATACTTGAGCCCTTGGTATCAGCTCCTAATTTTTTCCTTTCCTCCCCAAGTCTCTCTCCCTCATCTACCCTTCATAATTTATAAAGCATTATTATTTTTTCATGCCTTACACTGATTGATGTCTCTCTTCATCTGCTTTTCTGTTGTCTGTCCCCCTGGAAAGGGATTATATCTAGATCATTTGGTTCCCCTTTTCTCCCACTACCTTCTTCTTCCCCTCCTGGTGTCACTACTCTCATTACTGGTTTTGATGGATTTATCTGTCCTGGATTCCCTGTATTTCCAGTTCTTATCTTTACCCATGTACATGCTTTGGTCTAGCCAGATTTGTAAGGTAGAGTTGAGGTAAACAAACCTTCATTTCATGCAAGTAATTTCAAGTGACAGGGATTTAATCTTCATGCCTCTGTGTCTGGTGTATTTTAGTCTGTAATAGGTCAATCTCCCATGTCCTCACTTTAACTCCACGTGGCTTTTTGGAAATTCTAGGGGGTAACATCTACCTGTAATCCTGATTTCTAGCATACGTATGCATGTAAACTGATGGAAAATTATGTAATCATAATGCATGGTAGTGCTTAGCATTTAAAGATCCATCATGCATATATTGTCATATATAATGGCCATATTTCAGGAACCCTCCAAGTACTTTTCAGATAGTACTCTATCTTATAATCTCTTTAAATTTGATATTATGCATTATGGGTAATTGGAAATAAGATGTGTTTTGTTTTACCAACTGTATCTCTTGTATGAAAAGAGATATTATCTAGCTGATAAAATTTAGATGAACAAGACTGATTGCATTCAGTGCTCAAGAGACAGATTTATTCTCAATAAAACCTATGAACCTAGATATTATTAATTGATAAAAATTGTTTGAAATTTTTAAAGGTCATTATAAAATGCAATATTTTGTTAATGTACTCTTCAATTTAATATTTTCCAAAATCATTCAGTTGTATGGAATTGAAGACAATTTATAAGAAAGAGGGTGAAAAATAGGAGAGGTTATCGACATAGGGATTTATTTTTCATGAGTTTTACATTCTATTATTATTGCACCCGTGATGTAATAATAAACAACTCTAAAAAAGTATGTACATTGAAAATAAGAGGACAAGGAGCTGGGAAAGGTCCATAATACCTAATCAAATTATAAAAGGTCTTTAAAATGTTCATGGGAAATGAATGTTTTATGAAAAAAACTTTCAAAAATTTTGCACCAAAGTAATGTATACTAACTTGTTGTAACATGTCTGGAAAGAATCTAGCTTGAGCCACTAGGTATAATACAACACTTTGAAAGGAGCCCCGTGAGACACATGAATCTGTTAAAATTGAAGCAAGAACAAACATGAAATTTATGGTGAAGATCAGGTGAAAGGATGCCAAAATCATTGATGCTTGACAAAAAGTTTATGGTAACGTCTCCAAAGAAATCAGCAAATAAAGATTAGATAAACTCATTTTAAGAATGAACAAGATTATATTAAAAGTGAACCCAACAGCAGCAGACCATTGCCATCAATTTTCAAGGAAAAAATTAATCCTCATTCTGTAATTGAAGAGGACCGACAATTACCATAGAAACAATAGGCAACACCATAGATCTCTCAGTTGGTTCACATTACATAATTCTGACTGAAAGGGTAAAGTTGAATGCACTTTGTCCTTGATGGATATGCCCTAATTATTGTTCCCAAATCAGCAGCAGAAAAGAACACAGCTTTCCATGGAAATTCCAAATAAGTGGGATCATGATACTGAATAATTCAACAAAGAATAAAAATAGAGAGGAAACATAGCTTTACCAATGCAATCCTGAGGACCAAGCACATTTAAAACCTTGGCAGCTGTGGTAGTTACATAATCTGCTGTCAATTTGAGACCTACAAGTGACAGGGTAGATTTTAGCCTGTCAATCAGGTCACAGCTTGATGACCTCATTTGGAGACACTAAGGAAATAAATAGCTTGCTGGAGGCGGGACGCACACTTACTCCCTGAGAGACATTTTCGTTGACAAGACATATGGAGCTATGCGAGAGCTCTGGAGCTGGGGGAGTCACGACATGGAGATCCCTGTCAGTGCTGAGACGCTTACATCACCACTGGATCCACAAGACCTGCATCACTGACCTGTGATCTTACTGCATTCAGTGTCATTGCATGTGTTGCATGAGCCTAAAGAGGACTTTATAGATTAGTGTCAGACATATGGTCTAATATCAGACTTACAGACTTGATCTGGACTGGGCTCAGATGTTTTCTCAATATTCAATTGCTCTTGTATAAAACCTCTTTCTTATACACATAGGGTGTCTATATGAATTTGTTTCTCTAGTCTACCCAGACTAACACAGCTGCTAAGAATTATAAGTGGCCCAGTCAAAGGAGAAGTAGACTGAAATATTTAACTGGTGGAAATGACCAGAACATTACTACTTGATCCTTAATGTAGGAAATGATCGATAACTATTGTATGATGACTTGCTATTTGCACAAATTAGGTGAAATATATTCCTATATATGTAGTCATTTTAATGTTATTTTTCATCCATAAGCATTACTTTCCAGACATACACAGTGATTTCGATTAGAGGACTTCCGGGAGCCCCTTGAGCTCTACAATTTTTTCAGGCTATGGAGGTACAAAAGGACATATTATGCTCTCATGCAAAACAAATAACTGGAAATGTTCTTGCTTCTGACTAAGATAAAGCAGCAGGCAATTTATTTTCTTTTCACTTTGTGCCACCAAAACTTTGGACAATATCATCGGTTTCTTACATTGAGTGGGTGGAGGTGGGGGGGGGTTGACAAGAATAAAGAGGATTCTTCATTAGAAATATTGAATGATGCAGGAAGCATCCAAAAAAGATAAAAAGAACATAGGGAGTCATTGTACCAAGAAGAAGTAGCCAACATTGAACCATTTCAAGAAATAGTATATGAATAAGAACCAACGGTACTAAAGGAAGAAGTTTAAGCTGCATTGAAAGCATTAGTCAAAAGTAAGGCTCCAAAATATTTCAGCAAACTGATGAAGCATTGGAAAAACTCATTAGTCCATGCCAAGAACTTTATGTCAGGTATTTGCTTCATGAAAAAGATCCTTATTTATACCTGTTTCAAAGATAGGTGGCACACAGAATATGGAAATTATAGAACAATTTATTTAATATCACATGCAAGTAAAACTTTTGACTCTGGTTGATCCTCAAATCTCTAGTTCTGTGTACTAGTTCAGTAGCCTGGAATATTTGTGACCTCTTTGGAGCAATAGCAGCAGCAGTAGCAACCTGCCATCTGCCTAAAGACCACATCCCCAAGGGGCATCATCAAGCTATGATCTGATTGATAGATTGGACTTCCCCTCTTCTTTTACACAGGTTCAAGTTGACGTAAAATTTAACCACCACACATTCACCGATGACAATGTCAATCTTTTCTCTCTTCCACTTAACAAGAAGAAACTCAATAAAATCTTCTTCAGCTATTGTTTTATCATCAATTTTCCTTACCCCAAAATATTCCAGAACAATTACAGACAACCATCATCTACCTTTCTTCACTTTTCAGTCTCTGCTACAAGTGAGCATGACCCTCTTTTCTAGCCAAATTGGTATACTCATCGCTCTGATGGGAGTCTCCAAAACTCTAAGGCAAAAAGCCAAAAACCAAAAACCTAAAACCACTGCCATTGAGTTTGTTTCTTAGCAGCCCCACAGTCCAAAGTAGTACTGCCCCATAGTTTTTCAAGGCTATAAATCTTTCCCAAAGCAAACTACCATTTTTTTCTCGCATGCTGGGTTTGAACTACCCACATTTTGGTTTGCTTCCAGGAGCTTGACCATTACGTCACTAACACTCTTCCCAAATCCCTTGCTTTAGATACCATTTCCCTTCACTTCTTAAAGGCATAATGAATCACCCATCCATTCCTTTAATTAATTTTCACTCTTATCCAGCTCAAATTCTTTCCCCCTCCATGTAGCTGATCAGACCACGGCATGCCACTGCCCTTTCTCTCTCTCTAGAGTCAGAATGTGTTTCTTGCTCTCACAGAATCATATACCAATTTGAAATATATTTAACTTTTCATCTACATATGCCACTATCTTACTGAGGGGATAATTTTCCTAAAGGTAGGGCCAATAGGTACTTCCTTTGCATAAGTCAGTTGTTAGTCAATCATAGTAATTGTAATTATTATTCAATGCTCATCATAATTCTGGTACTGTGCCAACAACTCTTAAAAGGACTATAATTAGCTTCTTGTCAAGTGAAAAAATTTAAGCACAGGCACGGTGAGTGATTTACTCAAGGTCACAGAGTTAGTAAGGAGGATATAAGCCACATAGTTATATCTAACTCCAATAGCATGAGCTATTAATAAATATCTCTAACTCCAATAGCGTGAGCTATTAATATATAGCTCATGGATCAACTAAATACATCATTTTAGGAGGCCCTGCCAGACACATTTGAAATGCCTGAACAAATGCAAGATTCACTTTTGAGATCACAAATTTTGACAATCGAATATATTTGCTAAGATAGTTCTTTTTTCCCTCTGATTTTTGATATGCATCTTAAAACAATCAGAAAAATGTCACCAATTCCTTTATCCAGTCACATGTGTGACTTGAAATGGAGACAAAAACAAGACAGTTGCCATGCGTGGATTCCAACTCCTCGTTTTCCCTTGTGTGTCATACTAGGACTGTGCTTGACAGAGGTAACAATGACTGGGACCTTGTAGAAGTTTCCCTGAAGGCCTTCTTCAAAGGGGCTCTTGAGTGGATTCACACATAGCAGTTTGTTCCACCCTGAGACTTCATTCTCAACTGAGACACAGGAGAAGAAATCAATGAGGCTGGTAGATATCCTTGTGTTACTCTTTCCTGTTCTGACTGTGACTTGGGTGTTTCTCACATCTAAGTTGTAGGATGCTTGTTTCCAGTACCAGCTAACTCGGAGAATTATTGTTATTTATAACATGCTAATAATGTAAGACAAAAACATAAAATCGCAGTCCTCTGAGAAGTTTTAGTGTGAAAGTGAGGCTTAAAAAAAAAAAAGTTTTTCTCAATGCTTTCATTTGCAAAATGGAGTTGAAGGCAGGCGTGTGGTAGGATTGGAATCAATCCTGTCCAAGGTGTGATGTCGCACAGCCATCATTACAAAAGAAAGATGAGGCTTCTGTTCCCATAAAAATAGTTTTTCTAAAGGGTTTCTTGTAAGTCAGAATTGATTGGACAGCAGTGAATATGGCCATTGTTCTTTAAAGGTCTCATAGATTCAGAGTCTTTGAACAGAGAAGTGATGAAGTCTCTTGAGTTTGGATGCTTAATAAAATGCCACCCATATGAAAAACGTGATCATTCAAGGATGTCAATGTAACCTTGCTTTTTCTGTGCTCCATAGGAGAGAAGTTGAGGAAATCCAGTCCTGACTAAAATGATGCTTATCCAGAGAGAGTGATGTTAAATACAAATCTTCCCCTATTATACTCAATATGAAGAGGTTATATTTTACTTATATTTTTTCTATCAAGTTCTGACTGTACAAGAAGGAAATGAGCATTTCAACCAGCTTTTCATGGTAATTAAAAGCAATTGTAGTCCTCGGGTGTTTTCTTTCAAATATGATCCAGTGATCAGAAGGAATTGAAAATGATTGCATTTTAACTGGAAACACATTTTTTTCCCCCAGAACTAAGCTTCGAAGCATGAAAAAGACCCAGTGGTGACCCCTGTTTGTGTTTCGATATGAGGTTTTAATTTGAACTTCAGTGATTATTCTGCCAGACTTCTTTTTGTGCAAAAAACCAGAACATCAAACCTACTAGTGTGTTCTTATGTGCTGTCTTATGTAATAAATAAATAAATAATAAAATAGAATTATGCCTATTACCATGTTTGCCTTTTGTAGAATGACTTTATTTAAACTGATTATGTTTTCAAAGAGCACTTGTGAAATTCCCAGTTCAAATTTAACCGGGTACCATGCCATGGCACCCAATCCAAAGTGCAAGGGAGTGCAAGCTCTTTGGGAAAGGAAGTTAACAGTGATGTATAAAAGGACAGCCATCTGAAACAATTACATCTAGCTTGATTTTCACATTAAGAAATCCATCCCATAGCTAGCCTTTTCATTTGGAAGATGACTTCAAAGGCCATTAAATATAATCATCTTTTTATGATATGCATTTATTGCTTCCAGAATTATAATCAATCAGCCATGACAAAGAGTAGGGAGAGCAAAACCAACCAACCAACCAAACAAACAAACAAAAAGTGAAAAATGTAACATTTCCTAGCAGGAATTACTCAGTGATAGAAAGGGTTTGAAGGTTTCTGGTTCTTCTTACTTCTTAGGTCCCTGTGAGGGGGGAGGGTTCTGTTTTTTGGGTGCAAGTAAACAAAACAAACCCCTGGTACAGTCTTAGATGTCTTCATGGGAAAGAAAACCAAATGAATGGTTTGGGGGCCCATGAAGAGCTTGACAATTTGCTCAATTTGATGTGAAATACGTAGTCCTTTTTCTTATTCTAGATGGTAATTATGTTTTTTAACACAGAAGTTTCTACTTCTGCTTTCTTACATTGAAAATTCTAATATCCAGAATAGGGAGCATAAAGCTTTTAGAGTACATAATGTCATTCTTGGAACTTCTGAAATTTCTGTAGCAAAGAAGAAAAATTGAATGCCTATTTGCATAACAAAGCTAGGCCTTACTACATCTATCTCAAATCATCTACTGACTTTTTACAATGATCCAAACATTTTCCTCAGAAAAATAGAGAAGAGGGGCTGAGCCCCGGTGGCGTAGTGGTTGTGCGCGGGACTGCGGCCCACTGGGACGGAGGTTCAATTCCAGTAGTGGGGCTGGGGCTCCTACTCCCACCGCCGGAGAGCAGTGATGCCCCCCCCCAAAAAAAAATAGAGAAGAAATGATCTTAAGGGAAATTTTTTGTTCCTGAATCTCAGAAATAAATGATTCTCAACACCGTATGGGATTATGGAACTGAATGGGTGTGAATATTGGGGGCTGGGTGTTGTGATGAATTTAGCAACAGTAAAAAGTTTCTGTACCCACATTGTCCAAAAAAGAATTCAAAATCAAGTATATAATGAATCCAAAGTGTTTCTGGCAGTGCTTCCTCCAATTGCAAACTTCTAGAGTGAAAGGGTGTCTTGAATAGAAAAAGCTTCAGAACCCCTAAGTAGTTAGTTTTGCTGTAAGAGCGCAAGTTTGAGAAACAGAACTTTGTTTTCTCATGGTTTAGGAAGCAAGAAGTCTGAATTCCAAGTTGCAAATGTAGAAGAAGCTTTTCTCTTAGCATTGACTCTGAAGATCTTCATGGACCTTCTTGGTTTGCTCTTCTACCCCAATGTGGTCTTCATAAGAGGAGAAGGAAAGCGCGTTCTCAAATGGGAGCATAAGAACAGGTATGGAGATTGGGATTTATAACACATTTCCCCAAAACATTTAATAGTATTTAGGTGACAGTTTACCTTACAAAGTAGTTTCAAATTCGATAATGAAATAAACACATTGTTTTACTTCATTGATTGCTCTCCCCCCAAAGTTTGTGAGCACTTTCCCTCCTTCCAGTTGAGTGGTCCCTCCTTGCCTTTTTGGCTTTGCTCTTGGGCAGATGTCTCTTATTTTTTATTGTTCTAAGGAGTGCATTCTTTGCAGGTGTTACTTTTGCTGTGCTTTGCTTTATGGCAGTTTCAATTTCTGCTTTTGGTATGGAACTTTACAGGTTTTCTGCCTCTGTGCTTCTGGAAATGTGTCAGTTTCTTTTAGGCTTTCTCATTTCTTAGAGTGTTTATATAAATTAAGATATATATTATTATATGTTATATGTTGTATGTTATATATTAAGTCTATATACTTATATATAAGTATATTAAGTATATATTGAGTATAAATACTATAATTGAATACTAATATTAAGTATAAATATATGTCAAGTATAAGTATATATAAAGATATAAGTATAAATACTATATATTAAGATATATAAAATACGTATGGTTTTTAAAATCTGTTATAATTTTTCCTGTCTCTAAACATTTCTTAGAGTGTTTACATGTATATGTATACTTATATATATTAATCATGTATGATTTCTTAAATCTCAGTTGTAATTTTTCCTGTTTCATTTCTAGCTTTAGTTATTTGCATTTAAATTTTCCCCCTGTCTTTTTGGTCTGTGGCTTGTCAATTTTATTAATTCTCTGGTTGTGCTGGTTCCATTGTTTTTCTATTTTCTATTTCATTTCACTCTGCTCTGATATTTATCACTTCTTTCTTCTGATAACTTTTGCTGTTCCTTTTCTGTTTGCCAGATTTCTATGGTTATTAACTGATTTGGGCCCATTTATTCTGAAGTGTTGATTTATTGCTATAAATACTTCTGTAAGCTTTCATCCTACAGGTTTTAATAGACTGTGTTTTCATTCTTATTTGGCTCTAAGAATTAAAATTTTTCATTTTAACTCTTTCTATGACCTAGTAGCTTTAAATAAAAGTGGCATTACATTTCTATGTATTTAATTTTTTTCTTTCCTGTTATTGATTTCTAGTTTTATATGATCAGAGAAGATGCTTTGTATTATTTAATGATGATATTATTTGATTTGCTGGTATGACTATTGAGGCTTTTTTGTGGCACAAAATGTTGTATATTTGGGGGAATAATCCATGTACACTTGATAAGAATGTGCACTGCACTGCTATAGGGTGGTATACATCTTTGAAGTCAAGTTTCTTGATAGTTTTATTTATAATTTCTATATTTCCCTTGAGTTTCTTTCTAAATGATCTGCTTATCATCAAACGCAGTTATTTGTCTTCTGTTATTGTCAATCATTCTGTTTCTCTCTTCAGTTTTGTTAGATTTCATTCCACATCAATTGGAGTTGGTTTACAATCTATTTTAACATGGATTAGTTTTGTCACTTATGCTCTCTACCTACTTGATATATATTTCTCATATTTTTATTTTTAAAAATCTCTATTTATGTCCTTATGTGTAAGTTCTTTTCTTGTAGGCAACTTATTAATGGGTCACGTTTTTAAAAATCTACACTCTCTCGTGACTGATGCACATAAACCATTTCCGCTATGTGTGATTGTCACTACGTACAAATCTTCTGATTCCCTTGTTCTATGTTTTGTGTTTATAGTGTTAACACTTTCTGGGTTCATTGCAATGTGTTGAATTTTTTTGTTTATGGAATTTTTGTTGAAACATTCTTCATAAAAAATTTTTTGAAAAACAAAACAAAAAAAACCCCCAAAACATTCTTAGTTGTTTTTGTGTTCACTGTTTCTTTTAATTTTTTTCATTTTGTTGAGTAGGTTTATTAATTTTCTTTGTGGTTACTCTGAAATGTACCAATAGCATCCTAAGTTTAAAACAATGCATTATATATTAATATTTAATTGACTTCCTCTACATATGGAAGCATTATAACCATTTATTCCCCTTTTGCTTTTAACTTGTTGTCATTTACAGATTGACATCCCTAGTTCTCTGTTTTCAGTTTTGTAGATTATTTTTCCTTTGAGAATTTTTTTTCTGGGAAGTATCTATGTGTTCTGGTGTGTATCTTAATCTCAGTATATTGTCTGATGACACTGGTTCTTTATTCTTTAGTATTTATTGTAAGATTGATCTGATTTTTTTTTAATTCTCTTAATTTCTGTTTATCTGGGACTGCTTTAATTTTATCGGCATGCTTGAAAGGAAGTTTTTTTGGGGAGGAGGCATCTCTGCTCTCTGGTGGGAGTGGGAGGTCAAGCCTTGCTCCTGAAGAGCTGCTGCTGGATTTGAACTGCCAAGCCAGTGGGCCACAGTCCCACACTCAACCACTATGCCACCAAGCTCAGCCCTAGAAAGGAAGTTTTTCTGAAAATATAATTCTTGGTGAGCATTTACTTTCTGTCAGTATTTTATATGTGTCATCCATTGTCTTGCTGGTGTGGCTTTTTCTAGGAAGTCAGCACTTAGTCTTTTGGTGCCCCATTTTAGGAGATGCTGTGCTTTTTTAATGAGCATTTCTGAGAATTATTTCTTTGTCTTTAGTTTTGGAGTGTGTGATTATGATATGTCTTAGCCAGATATGAAGAACAGAGGGCATGGGCAGGGCACATTTTGCTCCATGTTTGGTATGGACGAGGGTGGTAAATGATCAAGAGCTTACTGGATGGTTTCTACTGCTTAGGATGATGGGAACTGTGGATGTGCAGGGCACTCTTGCTGGGGGTCTAGGGGAGAGACCCACCTGGAGTCTGTCAAGGGAGGAACTTCTGCTAACTCTCTATGAGTCTTTTATGCAGTGAGCAACATCCTCCCTGATGGTCATGGGCCATTGTTGTAAGTAGTCCTGTCTTTGGGGATTCTGTGAAGTTCCTTTCTGTGTTTCTCACTTGAAATTCCTCATCATCTTGTATAAGTTTCTTACACTGTGCTAGGGCTGGCTGGGCTACCTCTCTACAGCTCATATTTTGGCAGGACACAATTCAATCAATAACTGATTGCATCTTATTTTTCTTTCATTATTTCATTTCACAAACACCTTTATAGTGCTTTTTTATGTGCCAGGTACAGTTTTAAGCATCTGACACATTTTAATTTATGCATTTCCCATATTAATCCCGTAAGATAAGCACTATTATTTACTCCATTTTACATATCAAGAGACTGAAAGACAGAGCCACTCTAAATTTCCCAAGAGCACAAGTGTGGGGCCCTCTTGCTTTTTAAAAACACTCTAAGTGTTCTCAAATATGCTGCACACCCAGATAATCAATAAAAGCTGTTTGATGGCACAGACTTTGAGAAGAATTGGTAAACTAATTTTGGTCTTGACTATATAAAACTTATAGTGTATAATATTTTTCATGCTTACTATATTATAAGGTAAAATCTTCTAATACTGTCATCAACTATCTAGTCTCACTTGATAAACAAAATGTATCTAAAATCAAATGATTTGTCTGTATAGTTTTTATTATTAGCATGCAGCCATATAGATGTAGCTTCCATAGTGCTAAAAAAGAGAAGAAATGATATATATAAACATTTTTTTCAAGGATTCCTGGTGGTGAAATAGGCTAAGTATTATAACGCTAACCAAAAGTCCATGAGTTCAAATCCACCAGCATCTCTACAGAAGAAAGATGAGGCCTGATGCTTTTGTAAAGAGGTATAGCCTCACAAACTCTCTATATGGCAGCTGGTTTTGAGTTGGCATCCTCTCAAAGATGGTGGATTTTTGTTGGCTTATGTTGTAAATGAATCTTTTATTCATGCAGGCTTTCCTAATATTACACATTAGCCATTTGAAAAATATTGTTTCACTGGATTATGAAAGTCTTCAAATATTTCCACATTTTATCAGTCTAAAACAAATCTCATCAGAAAAGTCCTTTTAGGTTTATGGAAGCTTAAACTTACAATGGTGAGTACACAATTTCCAAAATTTAAATTTTCCTTTGAAAGCTTGAATTTTCTTATTGACAACAAATAACATCACTTATTCTCTGCTAGTTCCAGGGACACTTTATTCATTTCTGATAAATTCTAATTTGTGGTAATTCTTTCAAGTAAAAATATTCGGCTTGTGGCTCAAAAAATCACTTTTTCTGGAAACAACTATCTGACTGTAGTGTACAGAAGGATCTAATACATGTTTCTCATTTTCTCACACAGAATATTAAAAACATGTCAATGCAGAGGTTGAGATTTAATAAAATGTTACTGCTTTAAATATTACTTTTTAAAAAGAATCCATTTTATAGGCATATCATTCACACAGCATAGAATTCACTAGTTGAATAACATCAAGAATAGTTATAGTTGTACTATCATATTGGAAGTCCTAACTAACAACATAAGGCAAAGGAAAGACATTAAATGAGTTCATCTGGGGAAAGAAGAGGTGAAACTATTTTCAGATGATATGACTTTATATATTGAAAACCCAAAAAGTTCCACAAGAGGAGCTTTGGAAGTGATAGAGGAATATGGCAGAGTGGCAGGATACAAGATCAACAAACAGAAGTCTATTGGATTGCTATATACACTGGATGAGATCATAAGAGAGATCAAAAAGGTTCTACCCTTCACTGTAGAAAAATACAAATTGAAGTAACTAGGAATATACCTAACCTAAACTCCCAAAATATTTGTATGAGAAAAACTTCAAAACACTTTTACAAGAAATCAAAAGTGATCTCGACAAATGGAAGATTATTCCATGTTCGTGAATTAGAAGGCTCAATATAGTAAAGATGTCAGTCCTGCCCAAAACACTCTATAAATTTAATTCTCTCCGGATACAAATGCTAACATTTTTTCCAAGGAAGTGGAAAAACTATCAACTACATATGAAGAGGGAAGAAACTCAGCATTAGCAGAGAACTCCTTAAGAAGAAGGACAGAGTAGGAGAACTTTACCTAACTTTAACACTTATTATACAGCCACAGTAGTCAAAACAGCATGGTGTTGGTATAATGACAGACACTTAGTCTGATCAAAGCAAAAATGGAGCATCCAGAAATAAAACCATTCACATACAGACAACTGATTTTCAATAAGGGCCTCCAAAATATCAAATGGAAATCAGATGCCCTCTTTAATAAATGGTGCTGGGGAAAAATGGATATCTATGTGCAGAAAAATGAAGCAAGACCATGCACAAGCATAAAGTTGTGGTGGATCACAGACCTCAAAGTAAAACACCAAACTATTATGGAATCCCCAAACTGGGAGGGAATTGGGACAAATCTAAGAACTTTGGTGCAGTGAATACACAGTCTAGTGGAAATAGGGAAGGACACAACACAGAAGAGGCACAAATTGACAAGTGGGATAAACTGAAGATACAACACCTGTGCACATCAAAGGACTTCACCAAGAGACTTATAAGAGAGCACACAAACTGGAAAACATCTCTCGCAATGGCACATCAGACAAAATGCTTATTACTAAAGTAACAGAGTTGATCAGGAAACATACATAAGGGTCAGGAGACGGACCTGGAACTATCTACTGGTTTGTTTTTTGTTTTGTTTGTTTGCTTGTTTCTGTTTTTCGTTTCCTTTGGTCCTATGTCTATCTATATAAGATACACAGGACAAGCAATCTTGAGGAAAAACCATCTGGACCAGCAGTTCCAGGGGGGCATGGGAAAGGAGGGAGCAGGGATGAGGAGTGTAAAGCCAACAAATTCAGGGATAAGGGAACAACAGGAGATCTAAAATTGATGTGAGGAGGGCATATAACGCCTGGTGGGGTTTGACCAAGTGCAATGTCTCCAAGACGAATTACTGAGAGCTGAATGGAGGATAACCATGACAGTGGGATGGGAGGAAGGTGAAAGGAAATAGAGGCAAGAAATATGAGGCATTTACCTATTTATTGAGGTATATATGTAAATGTATTTATTTATAACAAAAGGGACAGAGGACAATGTACACATACTTAACTTATATGTTAAGTTTTAAGATAGCAGATAGACTTTGGGCCTCTATGCAAGGCCTCCCTCAACACAAGAACACACTGTTCTAATAACCTGGCACTCTATGATACTCATCTTCCCAACACAATGGCTGAAGGCAAAATGGTATTATGAGTGCATACGCAAATGTGGTGAAGAAAGAGGATGGGGCCCCCGCCCGCCTCCCCCCCACCCCCCATCAAAAGATGTAGCATCTATAATCTCAAAGGCTTAAAGTGAAACAAGCAGCCATCAAGTAGGGAAGCAAATAAACCCACAAGGAAGGAGCACACTAGCCTATGTGATCATGAGGTGTTAACCATATCGGGCAATAGGTATCAAAAGATCCAAAACAATTACATTGATGGGAAAGAGGAGGGTTGGAGTGGAGACCCAGAGCCCATCGTTGACAACTAGATATCTCCCCTCCCCAGAAGGGTTACAAGAAAGGGACAATTCAACTAGGGTGTAGTATTGCACCAAACAAACATACATCATCCCTCTAGTTCCTGAATGCTTCTTACTTACTACTACCGTGACTCAGTTCTACCTTTCAAATCTGGCTAAACCAGAGTACACACATTGATACAGGTAAGCGCTCTCTACCCATGGAATTCAGGACAGATAAAAGCCTCAGGAACAGTAGTGGGAGTAGTGACATCATGAGGGTAAGGGGTTGTGGTAGAAGGAGGGTAGGGAAAAAAGGGGAACCCATCGCAAGATTGGATATATAGCTCCTATCCTCAGGGGGATGAATAACAGAAAGGTGGATGAAGGGAGACAACAGTGTAAGACATGAAGGAACAATAATAACATATAATTGATCAAGTGTTCATGAGGGTGGGAGGTCAGGGGAGGGGCGTGGAGAGGAGCTGATTAAAGGGCTCAAGTAGAAATAACTTGTTTGGGAAATATTGATGGAAACATATACAAGAATACTTGATACTATTGAATGACGACTGTTATAGGACTTATAAGAGTCTCCCCAATAAAATGACTATTAAAATAAAAAAATAAGAGTTGTACAGTAATCACCACAATCAGGTTTAAAACATTTTGTTCACACTTGTATTAGTCACCATTAGCTTTCCATTTCTCACCTAATTCCCCTGTCTTGTCCAAAAGAACCATTAATCCAGTTGCATGATACCATGATACTCTTTATGGGTGTAGAAGACCTCAACAAATACCTATATTATTAATTGGGTATTAAGATATAAATCATATCACTTCATAGTTCAAGCCCATCAAGCAGAATGGTACAATGTTACCACAATCATAAACACACTCTGGTATCAATTGCACGAGAGTATTCTGTAATGAGTTGTGTTTTGGTTTTTGAACTGATAGTACTTGGAAATGAAGAACACTGTGTCTGTAATCACCTCCTTTAATTTGAAATCAAGCACCAACAGTTTCAGCCACCATGCTTTTGCACCATCATTGCAGATGTGAACATGCTAAACAGACAAATGTCCTGGTGGTATCATTATGAGAAGAGTGTTAATGTCTGTGGCAGTCAAGTGCTTATGTTGATTTCATGATTGATATGTAGGGGTGGAGTCTGGCTTGTTAACCTGGAGATAGTCATTGAGTAGTAAATGAGGCCTCCATATGGGCATGGCTTTCTCCTGAGACTTCTGGGAAATCTCGTGATATTTCTCTCATGGAAATGATAAGCCATCTCCCAGTTGTTGGGAGTTAGTCTGAGAGACAACGAACTATGGACAAGACAAGATGGCAGTGTTCCAGGAGCAGGGGAAGCCAAAGGAGAAGCCCTATGGCCTTACCCTGATGGAACCAGACCTCTGAAGCTGGAGAAGCCACATGGAGATCCCTGCCAGTGCTGAGTTGCTTCTACCCCCACTGAATGCTGTTGATGGACCCTGAGCCCTGGAAGCAAGGAGGCATGAGGAGACTCCTGCCAGTGCCAGGACGCTACACCCACTGGCTTGTGACTTCGTGAGTCGGAAGGAGACTTTATAGACTGATATCAGGCATATGGGTTAATATTGGATTTATGAATTTGAACTGGACTGGGTTGGGATGCCTTCTCAATGTCCCATTCCTCTTGTCTATAAACCATACCCTGATATACATATACATGTTTATGATTCTGTTTCTCTTGTCTACCTGGACTAACACAATGTCATAAGACCTACATGAGCCCATAGTCCATCATAGAGTGTGTTATTCAAACCGGGCACCTGAACAACTTACATGTTAAACATACCCCAAGAGCTTGGGAGGTGGGGTGTTGAGGAACTGAATATGATCTAAATGAAGCACTTCCTAATTCAAATAACAGTGCTTATAAAGGGAACAATTTCAAGACACTCCACTGATTAATTAATATATTATTAATACTAGGGATAATCAGAGTTTGATTTTTTTAACTCAAAAAATTTAAGTGAATTTTCAAACTTTCTCAGCTTTACTCCTAAGAATTTCACAGCATCCCCAATGAGATTGTCAGCTAAATTAGTCGTAAAACTTTTGTTTTATGTCTTATTCGGGTGCTAAATTTAAGGCTGCTTCAGACCTAGACTGGGTCACTGATCAATACTTAATCAACTCGCAGACTACAATTCACTAAATCACTTTTTTGGGGGAATCATCCATCCATTCTGTTCCCAGCCCACTCCTAATACATCAGACCTTGCAGAAATGCTGCAGTGTTCAGGATGTTTGCTTCAATTTCCCCTGAAATTGGTACTCTGAAGATGTGTTCTGTCCCTATCCACTCTACTACATACCCCTTTCTTTTAGTGGTTTTGAAGAATTATCATTTAGTATTAGGTAAACAAGTAAGTGGCTTTTAGCATGACTGATCAGCTAAAATATCCCCCTTTATCTTCAATCTACAAGCACATGTACAAAAATATCATAAAGATAATGGGCTAAGGTCATAAGAGCCAAGGATGAAATGAAATATCTAGAGATATACCTAACAAAAAGAAAAGATCTATTTAAGGAAAACTAAAATATATATATTACAAGAAACCAAAAAGGACCTTTACAGATAG
Organism: Nesogale talazaci; assembly: GCA_004026705.1. Lineage (NCBI taxonomy): Eukaryota > Metazoa > Chordata > Mammalia > Afrosoricida > Tenrecidae > Nesogale > Nesogale talazaci. Next base: position 219,540 of record PVJH01000344.1, read on the forward strand.
AAAAACTTTGCATATCTGTGTATTGGTAGACTCAGTATTATAAAGATGTCAATTCTACCTAAGGTACTGTCAGGGAGGGGCCGGCCCCCACAAATAATGGTGGGATTGACAGACTCAATTGTATGGTTAAGACATATACAGATTATAATAAAGTCATAGAGAGATAGGGAGAGAGAGTAAAATAGAGTCAGACATGTTTCATGGTAGCATGTTTACCTCCTGGATGACCATGATCTCATTAGGCAGGTCTGCACACAGCACAGGCAGGAAACTGGGGGCAGGAGGAGGATTTATTGATAACCAAGGCTTATATCTACTTAGGAGGCATGGTTACAGGTAAAACACATCACAGTAAGGGACTATACAATGGGTATGCACATCATAAGAAAGGGATGTACAATAGACCTGAACATAACAGGAGGGGGATGAGCTAAGGATGTACACTTAATAGAAAGGGGAGGGACTAAGGATATACATGTGACAAGAAGGGTGGACCCTAGACTCAATATGGCAGCCTAACCTTGGTCACCCTTGAGTGGGCTTGACCTCCCTGGGTTCTCCTTCAGGGAAACGATCCACTATCCTTATCAGAAGGGAGTGGGCCCTACATAGGGTAGGATAAACTATATTGTCTGATTGCTCTGGATAACTGATAACTCTTAGGAATAATAAACCCTGACCCACTTATGTTAACCTCCAAATGTGTAGTCCTTTACCATGGGTAGAAAGCTGCTAAGTTTGTCATCTATTTGGGGGAGACAACTTTGAGAAATCTTTCAGTTTCCCACAAGGTACTATATCAGTTCAATGTAATCCCAATACAAATACCAGTATCCTTTTTCCCAGAGGAAGAGAAAATAGATGTGTGGCACATACTAATGATAAGATACTTGTAGGCATCCAAAGACTTCATCTAGAGAGTAATGTGAGAGCCCACAGACTGGGAAAAGATATTTAGTGACATATATGTTAGCCTGGGAAGACTAGAGAAACAAATTCATGGACAATAGTTTGTGCATAAGAAAGAGCTTTATATACAAGAGCAAATGAATATTTAGGAAACATCCCAACCCAGTCTAGATCAAGTCCATAAATCCGGGATTGGCCCATATGTCTGATGTCAATCTATCAATTCTTCTTCAATGCATGAAGCACATGCAATGATACTGAATGCAGGAAGATTGCAGGCCAGTGAGTAGAAGGTCTTAAAGACCCAGTGGCAGTAACGGTATCTCAGTGCTGGCAGGGGCAAGGGTCTTCATGTGGTTCCTTTACTTCCAGGGCTCTGGCATAGCTCCCTTTCTTTTTTCAGCTATGTGTCCTCCAATGATCTATTTATTCCCAATCGCTTCCAAATGAGGTCATCAAACTGTCACCTCATTGACAGACTAAACTCTACCCCTTCACTAGTAAGTCTCAAATTAACAACAGATTATTTAAATACCACAACATGTCAGACAAAGGTCTTGTCACTAAAATCCACAGAATGCTACAACCTTACAATAAGAAAAAAACGAATAGCAACAACAAAACAAAAAATGAATGGCACCCTGAGGAAGTAGGCAAAAGACTTGAACAGACTCAAAAAGGAGGAAACCCAAACTGTCAATAAACATATGAGAAAATGTTGCTGATCATTAGCCAACTAATAAATGCAGATCAAAACAACCATGAGATACTATCTAACAGTCACAAGGATAGCCCAATTCCAAAAAACTGAAAGCAGCAAATATTGGAGGGGGTGTGGTGAGGTAGGAATTCTCATTCACGACTGGTGGTCTTGTAAATATGTGCAGCCACTGTGGAAAGTGATTTGGCAATACCTAAAACAGATGGAAATTGAGTTAGCATGCCACCCAGCAATTCCACTACTGGAAGAAGTAAGAAACGGGCCATAACCAAACATCTGCACTCCAGTGTTCATCAATGCACAGTTCATAAACACAAAGAATTGGAAGCAGACTAAATTTCCATCAATAGACAAATAGGTTATGAAACTCTGGTATATACATAAAATGGATGACCATGCATCCCTGAAAAAGTGAAGAAATGATGAAGCACTTCATCTCATGTAAAGAGCTGGAGGATATTATGCTGAGCAAAGTTATCCAAGCACAAAAGGACAAGAATTCACTGAGGTTAAGTTCAGAAGAGGCAAAGGGAAAAATGTACGTATTACATAGGTCCCCAACAGAGGACCAGATCTCTGGCAAGACCCAGGCCAAACACCATGATGCATGCATCATCAAAAACAAAAAAAGAAAGGAAAAAAAGATAAAGGTGCAGACAGCATCTGTGTGGAAAGACATCATCCACCCCCTTTCCGTATCCTCTCTGCCTTTGCAGTCCACAGAGGGGTGGGGAAGAAAAAAGATGACAATGGGGTAACAGGGTATTAATCCACACAAGGGGTGGGTATTGTTTATATCTCCAAAAGAAAGGGAGAGTGTAGACCTCATTTTGGTGTGCCAAACTTTGAGGGTGATGTTCCTGCTGGAAGCAGCTCTTCCCAGAGAGGACTATAAGGCCTATCATGCATTTCGGAGAGGACAGCACTGCAGAGGATAAAACTGAAGATACCTTCAGAAGGGCGGCTAGTCTTACCTGCCCACCTGAAGACGAACCTGGAGGGGAGGGCAACAGACCAATCCTGGTAGTAAAGCCACAAAGTCCCTGAGAAATCTCCATTGTAGATTTCTGACTTGGCCTGGGGTTAGCACTTGGCACCTCACCTGAACTGGTTGGGGATATTCACCAGGGGGCCACGCTGAAAGCTAAAGGTGCAATGATGTGGGGAGTGGGGCACTGGACCGCTCCATCCTTGGTGGCAGGAAGCGCAATGGGGTCTTGTAGAAGGCATGCCCCTTGAACACAAACACTGAGGACTGAAAGGGTAAAATTGCAGGTAAATAAGCAGGTCCTGGGCTATGGATCCCTGAAGAAAAGCATGACTGAATCGATGGATTTTAACTGACCCTTCTCATTATTTAAGAGAGAGATACTCATCTATTCTGAGGCAGGACAACAGTTAAGCTTGAAACTATTGTATGGTCTCTCTCTCTCTCTCTCTCTCTCTCTCTCTTTTTCTTTCTCTCAATATCTATATAAGATAGGCTCGATAAGAAATCCCAAAAAGACAGCAACAGGACTGACAGTTTCAAGTGGGGATGAGAGAGGAGGAGGAGGAGGGGACCAATGAGCAAATAGGGACAGGGGATGGGGTACAGTAAGGCATTTAAAATTGATAGCAAGCAGCATGTAGAGTACCTGGTCATGTTTGATCAATTGAAATGTATCTAAAAGGAAACAGGGAGAGATGAATGATGGGTCAACTTGATAGCAGGGCAGGAGGAAAGAAAAGAGAAAATTAGGAAAGGATAACAGTAAACATTTTATAGTAATATATCCCTCCGGTTTTTTTTAGCCCTCAAACTTAAACAGAGGTCTGGGTGGCTTAAAGAAAAAAAGGAGGCAAGTGAAACTGAAATGGACTTGGAGTCTTGTGACAAACAAGTTTACTTCAAACTTTAAACAACCCCCCCCAAAAAATTATATATTAATATATATACAAATAAAGTTAGGTATATTTGTGTGTGTAAATACAATGTAGGAGCAGGTGGACTTTGGGCCTTTACTTAGATCTTACCTCCATATAAGAACAGTTTGTTCAAACATTGTGGCATTATATGATACTCACATTTCATTTATGACATGATCCTGAAGACGAAAATGGGTGCATCAATAAATGTGGTGAAGAAAGCTGATGGTGCCCAACTATCAAAAGATAAAGTGTTTGGGGCCTTAAAGGCTTGACGTCATCTAGCAGAGAAGCAACAAGCCCATATGAAAGAAGCACACTAGCCTGTGTGATCATGAGGTGTCAACGGCATCAGCTAACATGCAGCTGAAGACCCCCAAACAACAAAAACAAACATATTGTTGAGAACTAGGGGGTACTGAGCAGAGATCCAAAACACATCTGTAGCAATAGGACATCCCCTCACAGAAAGGTCCCAAGAAAGGGATGAGTCAACCAGGGTGCAGTATAGCACCAATGAAGCACACAATAGTCCTCTGGTTCTTTGGGGCTTCCTCGCCCCGCACTACCATGTCCCCAGTTGTTATAAATAAAGGAGATACAGAGAAATGATCAGCTTGTGGAGTGGATCTATAAGAAAGCAGAGAGCTACAGCTCACTCAGGCATGTAACTAGGAACTGAGTTGTGTCCTCTCTATTCCTGCTCAAATTTAGGCATATATTACTGGTTATATTTACTCAGAATATTTTTAAGTTTGAGAAGTAAATTTCTTAAAATGGCATTACCTAAAAAAAATCATGTCATCGACTGAGCAGTGGTTGTGGGCGGGACTGCGGCCCACAGGGTTGACAGTTCAAATCCAGCAGCAGCTCTCCAGGAGCAAGGCTGGGCTTCCTACTCCGACCAAGGCAGTAATGCCACAAAAACAACAACAGCAACAAAAAACCATGTCATTTGGTGCTGTAAAAATATAATCTATAAAGCAAAGAACAGGGACCAAACAAACTCCGGGATTCACATACTCAAGGAATGATTGCATTTCCTTGAGAATTTACATGAACCATGTGTGGACCAGGCTGGTCCGAATGTGTAGCCTTAAAATCTTGATTTGTATCCAAGTTCTAGCCATACTCCAGCTATATCCAGTCCTGCCTTTCAGTTCTGGCTAGACCAGAGCATGTACACTGGTACAGTTAAAAGTTCAGGAGATACAGAATCCAGGTCAGATAAACCCTTCAGGAACAGACTTAAGAATAGTGATACCAGCCAGTTAGGGAGAAGGTGGGGAAAAGAAGGGGGGAAGGAGGAACTATGTTAGTCTGGGTAGACTAAAGAAACAAATTCATAGACATATGTATACAAGAAAGAGCTTTACATAAAGAGTATTTGCACATTAAGGAAAACATCCCAGTCCACTCCAGATCAAGTCTGATACTAGCCCATATGTCCAGTACTCTTCAGGCTCACACAACACAGGCAATGACGCCAAGTACAAGAAGAATCACAGGCCCGTGGGTAGAAAGTCCTGTGATTCCAGCAGTAGTGGATGCATCTCAGCACTGACATGGGTCTCCATGTGGCACCTCCAGCTCCAAGGCTCTGTCTGCCATCAGCATAGCTCCATATGGCTTGTTGACACAAATGTCAGCATGAATGTCTTGAAGGGAGTGAGCAAATGTCCTGCGGCCAGTGGGTCATTTATCAATTTAGCACCTCCAAATGAGATCATCAAGCTGTGACCTATTGAACAGGCTAAACTCCATCCCTTCACTCTTAGTACTCTGAAATTGACAACAGATTATCTAACTACCAGGATTGACACATATCCCCTACCCTCTCCCCAGGGAGATGCACAACAGAAACATAGGTGAAAGGAGACAGTGGTTAGTGTAGGATATGAAAACAATAATAACTTATAACTTATCAAGAGGTCACAAGGGTGGGAAGGGGTGGGGATGGAGAAGATAAAAAGAGGAGTTGATACCAAATAGTTGCAATCATCTGGTAATTACATAATCTGGTGTCAATTTGGGTCTTGATAGGATTAAATGTGGAGTGGTAGAGTCTAGTCTGTCAATTGGATCATAGCCAAGAGGCCTCCTGAGAATTCTGGGAATTCTTAGAATTTCCCCTTAGAGGAGGAAGACACCATCACTCTACTCACTCCCTTGGAGAATCTAACAGATAAAGCTGACTCCCTGTGAGATGTCTCTGTGAAGAAGTCACACAGACCCACCCTGATGCTGCCCTGGGAACTGGAAAAGGCGTGTGGAGCCCCTAGCAAGCACTTATATCATCACTGGATCCAAAGACTTTCTACTTACTGGCCTGCGACTGGCCTACATTTTGGCATCATTGCATATGTTCTGTGAGTCGGAAGAGGACTTTATAGACTGGTATCAGACGTATGGGCTAATATCAGACTATGGACTTGGACTGTACAGGTTTGGGATGCTTTCTTAATATACAATTTCTCTTTACATAAAACTTCCTCTTATACACACATCATGTGGATTTGGTTCTATCAATTTGTTTCTCTACCCAGATTAACACACCAAGGGCTCACATAGAAAATAAATATTTAGAACATGACAATGGCAACACGTGTACAAATATGATTGCTACAGTTGATGTATGACATGTTATGAGCTGTAAGAGCCCCCACTAAAATTGTTTTTTTGAAGAGAAGAAAAAAAGAAATTAAACAAACAACTAAATTGACATAAAAGAACATAGACAAAGTGGAGACCCAAAACCCGCCTGAAAGATGATTGGACAGTCCCGAACAGAAGGGCCACATGGGAAGGATGATATATGCATAGTACAGTATAGCACTGAGGAAGCACATAAGTATCCTCTAATTCTTTTATATTTCCTTCCCTTACTATTGTGGTCTTAGTTTCACCTCATTAATCTTGTGAGATTTATATATGTTCATCTGTATAATTATAGTCTTTTGATGCATTAAATCAAGCTAGATAAACCCTTCAGAAATAGTAATGGGAGTTATGATTCCCTGAGGGTACAAGAATAGAGTGGGGTGAAGTGGGAAAAGGGGAAGTGGGGAAGGAGAAACCTATAGTAATGAAGATTGTATAACCCCAATTGAGGGGAACAAGTAACAGTATTATAGGTGAACAGATATGCTGGATGGTGTAAAATACAGCAAAATAATAATATAATAAAAGTTTGGAGGGCAGGGAGGGAGGAGGATAAAAAGTTCAAAGAGAAAGATTATTTGAAAATTATGGTGGTAGCAATTGCACAATTATGCTTGATCTAATTGAAGTATGCATTGTTATAGTACCTGTAAGAGCGCCCGATAAGCTAATAATTAAGAAAAGGATAATGGAATAAAGTGGGTGAAGAGTTGGTGTGCATAGTATCCTAACAACTCTACAAAAGGCTGAAGTAACAGCCTTTGAACTCAACAAAAGGAAAACCTGGTTGATAGGAATGGTTCAAACCTAGTATAAAAGTTTAGTTATGAATCAATGAAAACTTCTTTATACTTTCACCTAGAACATCTGGATCATTCTGATATCATTGTACTTTCTTAAAATAATGACTGCACTTTCCTGTTGCATTTTTACATATATTTGTATTCATTATATTAATCAATCACTAATTTTATAATGCATTCATACTGATGCAGTTTGTGATATTTATATACCGCTGTATATAATATACATGTATATATTCATGTATATCATATATGTGAAGGGGTGCTAAAAAAAGACCCCAAACAGAATTTTTTTCAAAGATACATATTTAAGTTTTTGGTTGTTGTTGTTTTTCTTTTTTTTTACAAAACATCCTTATCACCTTCAAAGTACTCTCCATTACATTTATTACGTTTGTCAAATCTGCGATTCCATTCTTGGAAACATTTTTCAAGCTCATCTGTTTGGATGGCCAACAGCACCTCCCTCGTTTTTCATTCACCTCTTTTACACCGCCAAATCACTGTCCTTTCATGTCCCTCTTCACTGGTGGAAACAAAAGGAAGTTGCATGGAGTGAGGTCAGATGAGTGAGGTTCAAGGGGCAAAGTTTGTTGCTAAAAACTGGTGCGCTGAGATGGCTGCTTGAGCAGGTTTGTTGACTTGGTAAACCAGTCCCCCCTTTTATTAAAAGTCAGGTCTTTTTTATTGCACACTGTTCTGTAATCTTTTTAGAACCTCTAATTAGAAAGCTTGATTAACAGTCTGGAATGAACTCTAAATGCACTATGTCCTTCACATCAAAAAACAATTGAGCATTCACTTAATCTTTGATTTTGCTTTTGGGGTCTTAAGAATAGCCCCATGGGCTGAGCCCTTGTGGCATAAATGGTTGAGTGTGGGACTGTGGCCTACAGGCTTGGCAGTTCAAATCCAACAACCACCAGAGGGCAGCGAGGCCCACAAAAACAAAAGCAAAAAGCAAACAAACAAACAAAAAAGAATAGCTCCACGTCTCATCACCAGTAGTGATCGTGAGGGGAAAAAAAACTTTAGTTGCATTGGAGCTATTCTTTCAAAAAATGTTTCGTTTCCACTCAATTTCTTCCTGCTCTTTTTTCCTGGTCAGAGGCATAAATTTTGCTGTGACCCTTCTCATTCCCAAATCTTCCATTAAAATGTGCTGAACCAAGCTCCAACATTGTCCGGATAACTTCCCCTTCTCTCCCAGGGTCTGTTGTCAGGCTTCAAGGACAAGGGCATGGATTTTGTCAACATTTGCGGTTTTTTCCGGAAGTTGATGGACATCCAGGTTTGTCATCAATCAACATTTTACCTTTTCTGAAATGAAAAAATCACTCCTACATTAGAGTTTTAACCATAGCTGTTCCTATAAGTTATGTTCAACATCACAACCGTTAAGGTATTTTTTTGCAATCAGGAAACAAAATTTCATGCTGTTCTCTTAAATCAGCCATCACAAAAAAAACAAGATTTGAGTGAAACTGCTTTTACTTAAAAATTCACTCTGATCAGGGAGAACCTTTTCAGGCAGCGCCACTGGGTGCTCTCACTCAAAGAGAGTTGCTCAATGTTAGCCTAGTGGGGAAAATGCATAGTAGGAAAACTGTGCCCAGCAGAGCTTTTATCTGTTTTATTTTGAGAGGGAGGTTACCTCTCATATATTCAAGAATAAAAAAGAAATCCTTTACTGTCAGGGTTGTGGTACGTTGGAATTAATTCAGTGAGTTTACTGTTAAGAAGTTCAATGTCGACTGAGCCCCAGTGCCACAGTGGTTGTGTGTGGGACTGCTGCTCACAGAGTTGACAGTTCAAATCCAGCAGCAGTTCTCCAGGAGCAAGGCGGGGCTTCGTTCTCCCACCAGGGCAGTGACGCACCCCCCCCGCCCCCCCCACACACAAAGAAGTTCAATGTCTAATAAGAGACCCACATATGCATGTGTAAGAATGCTCTCATTCTGGTTAAGAAAAAAATTTTAATGTAAAATCATTCAAATGGTGAGAATTTTTCTCGCACATTTTGGACATATTGCCAGGAGAGAGCAGTTCCTGGAGAGGGATTGTAAAGGGACATTAAAGTGGAAGGGCAGTGAAAATGAAGAAGGCCTTCTACGAGAGAGCTTGATAGAGTGGCTGCAACACTGGTTGAGAATTCTGAGAGGGGCATGAGACTGGTTGATGTTTCATTTTGTTGGACAAAGGGTCGCTATGATTTGGAACTAACTCAATGACACCTAACAATAATTCAACTATTAGAGTCAAAATATGTATCAAATAAACTGTCATCTATACAGAAGGCTGTTTACTGCAGTATTTTTTGTAATAGCAAAAAGTTAGAAAGATTTACAAGTCCATAGATAGAATAGTTAAATACAGTAGGGCACACCTACATAATTAATGTTATGTTGCTGTGATCTCAAAAATATAGGTAAATGAGAAAAACAAAAATATATATATATATATAGGTAAATGAGAAAAATGTGTGTAGTATCATAGTATGCTATTTTTATCCTAAGATATGGATGATAATTAGGTTTTCTGTCAACTTTACTAGGCCTGTATTCTCAGCAGTTACATAGTTACCCCATGTGATATGATCTAGCACCATTTAACAAAATCAACTTTGTGAATAGCTCCCAGATGTGGCAAAGCCCTTTTGATTAAGTTACAGCTTTAATGCAATTGGAAGAAAGACTCCTTGAGGTATAGACTATTCCCTTTTAAGCAGACATTTTGGGAAAGCTTGTCATTTTCACTGGGTCTGGATCCTGCATCTAGTTCATCAACCTCTCGCCATATTGTCTGCCTATCCCAGGAGCCATCAATGAGCTATCAATCTTGGATTCATTCCATTTTGGATAAACCAGCTTGTGATCAGCCTGGTCCTGATTCATCAACTCCATAGTTACATGGGTCAGGAAAAGCCTCCCGCTTGATATTAGACCCACAAATAAGTACTAGATTGGACTTACCCACTTCTACAACTGTGTGAATCATTTCTTGATGTAAATTCCTCTCTGTATACAAATACATGTCAGCATAATGTATTGCTCCTCTAGAGAGCCCACCCTACCAAAAAAAGAGAATACAAAAACACGTATGCATATGTCTTCTTTTTTAAAATACCAGGAAAGATCAAAAGCTGTTAACAATGATTACCTGCAGCTTAACAAAAGAATAAGGTCAAGGGATATGAATGGAAAGAAGATCTTTAAAATATTTGTAGATCTATATTTGGAAACAAATTAAAAATTAAAATATAAAACTAATCCCTAAGATAGAAAGCTAAATAAAAATAATAAGCCTACCTGCTCTTTTTACTTGATGGCTTAACAAAACAGAGAAGAATTCTTTCTTTTTTCTTTTTTTTTTGGGGGGGGGGGGCATCACTGCTCTCTGGTTGTGGAAGTAGGAGGCCCAGCCCCACTGCTGGAATTGAACCTCCATCCCAGTGGGCCACAGTCCCGTGCACAATCACTACACTACCGGGGCTCAGCCCCCGAGAAGAATTATTTCAAAGTGATCTTAAAATGTCAATTTTACTACATATCCCTAAACTCAAATGATAAAATAGTGAAGAAAAAAAGGTCTTATATGCGTCTTACTAATTTTAACACTAGCATTAATATATTATCCATCTGAAATTATAGAGATTTAAAAAATAATTACATTGTGTCATGTAGAAAAAGCTTTTTCATGAAAGAGGAAATACAATACAATATAAAATCAATTAGCCAAAATATGAATTATAAATATTAGTATGAACTTCCAAACTATTTTCCTAGCTTTCTATGCTCCCCTCTCTAGCATTGAATACTAAAAGGACCAGGAGAAAAATGGGCAGGCAACTCATCTACTAGACTTCTAAATACCATTTCCCATTAACGGTCACCTTGAACAAATGGTTGATTCCCAAACTTGGGGGGTGGGTGGGAATGCCCAAGGTGAACTTGAAATATCTTATTCACAAGAAAGTAATCAGAAGGACTCAGGAACTAAGTTGAAGGTGTTTTCACTGACCAGATATGAGATAGTTTCAAAATCAACAGAAATAATAGCAGCTTGAAGCATATTAAGCATTAAGCACCATTTGTTTACAATTATATTTGAAAAACTCATTGGTGGACTTAGCCAAATGTTAAGGAATTAGTTCCTTAACATTAATTCCTTAACATTAGTTCCTTAACCTGAAAATTGATAAAGGAAAATTCAAGCATGTTACTTTTCCTGTAGAAACAATGACTCCCGAGTTGATGTAGGAAAACTATCTGGGCTGAGCCCTGGTGGCCTAGTGGTTGTGTGGAGGACTGCGGCCCATAGGGTTGACAGTTCGAATACAGCAACAGCTCTCTAGGAGCAAGGCTGGTCTTCCTACTCCCATCTGGGCAGTGATGCCACACACACACAAAAAAAAAAAAAGAAAGAAAGAAAAAGAAAACGATCCTTATAGAAAAACTGCATCTAATAGTTAAAGAAATTATAGATTTAGAAAATCTTCATTTTAAAAATTCGAATACATAAGACAATAGCTATAAATATCTATTAGGAGTGTTAGTTGATAAGGCACATTGTAGTGAAAAGATTTGACTGATGTGACCTAACAAACCTGGATAAAACTTCATGAAAAGAGAGAAAACTAAGCCGCCTTCTGTCTCTCCTGTGATGTAATAGAAAGCATACAGACTACTGTATGGAGTCTTTTAAGGGGTGAAGGTGGGGACAAACTAAATTGGGTCAATGTATGAGAATGCAGGGAATGTGGTGTGTAAGGAATGACACTACAAGTGTACAAACCAGCACCAGTTGGTGGGTTCTTGGGAACTCATAGTAGTATTACATCTACCTTTATATATATATATATATATATATATATATATATATACACACACACACATATATATATACACTGTGTATATATATACATATATACACTGAGTTTTATAATACACATTTTAAAAAGTTGCCTCAATATTTTTATTCCATTTTTGTTTTAGTACTTTCTGGAAAACTGTGAAATGACTTATGGAAATGTAGAACTATAAAGTTCTCTTCTCAGAAAGTCTGAAATAATAATGAATTCAATAAACACTAAATCTTCTATACCCTTCACAGTTGTTTAGATAGATGATTTCTCATAGGAGATGACATGAAATATCTATATAATGGGATCTTGACTACAAGATTTTTTATTTCACATGAAGGAAATACAATATTTCAGTTATAAGAAGTATGGATTTTTTTTAAAAAACATAGATTGCCAAGAAATTAGTTTCTCCTTAATGTAACAATCTATTAATTTGACACTCAGTTGAACTAAGGTATATTTTCTAACATGTCAAACATCTGTCACTGTATAGTGACTAAAACTTCATTTTATTTTTAGTAAAATCAAAACAATAGAATAGCTTTTTTGTAGACTGCAGGTAGTCCTTCAAATCCTTTTTATCTTGTTTTTGACAATGGGTCTCTCAACATTCCTGTATAGAAGCTGACAGTGCTTCTTAATAGCCTAGTCACTGTGCCAACAACCAGACAGATATTGCTGCCTTAACTGATAACTGTATCTCAAATGACTTGGGTAGCTATAATAGTTAAATGCTTTGAATGGATATATGTACTTCAGCTACAGAATTTAATTAAAACAAATTTTAACTTCACAGTTCCACTTTTCAAATAAACTGTAAAGGCAACATTTAACCATTGAAAAATGAGACAGATGAGTTGTGTAACTGTTAATTCTTTATGAGTTCATTGTAACTCCTGAAAACTCTCTATCATGTGAAGAAAAACCCTTATTTGTCACATGTGAGAATTATGCATATATACATGTATTTTCACAGTAGAGGCAGCTCCACAGACTCTCTGAGAGTTTTGCTATGACTTATGCTGATACATTATTGGAGAATTAATGTCCCGCTGATAATTTACAGAGAAAAATTGATGTAATTAATCGTAAGGAGTCTGATTGCCTAGGTTCAATTCCTTTTACCATAAATTAGTAAATGTTTTTAACATATTACTTATCCTCTCTGGATATCAGTGTCCTCACCCTAAAATGGAACTGTCTAACCTTGAGACATAATAGTAATACCTTTCTTCATAAATTATCATGAGGATTTTAATGATGAAGCACCTGAAAGAGCATACTTACCAAAAGAATAGGCATAAAATTGATATTTTAAACCGCTATATCTTGGGTGAAGCTCATCTTGTCAAAGTAGCATTTGGGGTTTGTGATGGTTAGGTTTATTGTGCCAACCTGCCCAATAGGGCCTGTGGACAGAGATTAATCCGGTCCCAGTGTGGTGGGAGGGCAAAGAAATAAGTGGCTCTGCAAGGTCTGCCCCTACCTCTCTTGCTCTCTGGTGATTGAACCAGCATGCTACTGCTTCAGCTAGTCCTCTGCCTCAACTGGTGTGCGACACTACCTGTAGACCAAACCAACCTGTGGATCGTGTTGCTTGAGGCTCCTTCAAAACATGTTTAACCATATTGTTGATGTGTACATCACTGGTGCATTCTGTTGCCTTGCGTTGCTTGAATTTGAGATCCCACTTTGGCCTGCTTCTAAAAGCTCTGTTAAACTGCTGCTTGACCCACCCTTCTGTCTGCTGCCTGCAGGCAGACTGCATGTTTTGCAGGGAAGACTCCAGTGTCGGCTTCCTTGACCCCCACACACCACCCCCTGTAAGTTGAAGTACTTTCAACTGTTGCACAAAAGTGAGTTGAACTGAGCCCTCTGTACTGCTAATTGGCTGTTATGTTCCTTCTCTCTGTATAAAAGAGGACATTTATGAATATATATGAATACTTACATATATAATCATAAGTGTCCTGCTTTTGTTTCTCTAAAGAACCCTGCTTAACTCAGGCTCTGTGGTAAAAGTTGCTTATTGTCCACTCCAACACCCATTCTTCCTTTAATCCATACTGATGAGGCAGAAAGAAAGCAAAACAGCTGCCGGTCATCTGACTCTGACTCATGATTCCACATGTGGCAGAGCAGAACTTACATCCTCTGTGGAGTTTTCAGTGACTGATCTTTCCTGAATGGAGATCACCAACCTGCTCTTCAAAGGTACCTATGGGTGGACTTGAAACACCAACATTTCCATTAGCAGGCAAATACAGTAGAATAAGATCCTGAGTTTTAGGCTGCACACATTGTCACCTGAAGTAAAAGACTCTACTTTCTAACCATCTTTGTCTGGAAGGGATAGAACACCTGAATCCGAGTCCATAAGAATCCGTTAGAGCTATTAAGTGGGACTTCCAGGAAATTTTCTTGAAAGAGAGGAGTCTGACCTTCCTTCTCTTTCTCTACCTGGCTTTCTAGAATGGAGCTATGATGACTGAAGCTGGGACAATCCACTTAAATCACCAAGTTGTGTATTAGGGATGGCAGAGTAGATGGATAGATGGAATTCAAGGCCAATTAAAACTCCAAGACAGTCTTATCAGCCTTACCAGAAATGTCCACATTTAAGCTTCTTTCAAGAAAGATAAAGAAGTTAGAGATAAAGAGATAAGAAAGCTTCAGCTTGTATGAACAGCAGGACTTTTTGTTTTGATTTATTTCATTATCATTGTTGTCTTACTTATTACATACAGTCAGCCACACCCATTAGATTTGCCCAGAAAAAATGCACCAAATAAATACTGCCTAGGGTGTATATTTCCTTTGGCAGTACCTGCCAGCCTGTATGAAAATGAGAGGAGAAATAAAGGCTTGCAGAAGACAGATATCTGAGATTGCAGACAGGATAAGAAAACAAGCAGGCCAAGGAAAAGGATAAAGGTGAACAAGTATTAATGTGGTTAGGGACCTTCAATAGTAGGCAGAAGTTCTTAGGTGATCTGAGACAAAAGAAATAGATAACATGAGAATGAACAGCATCTAGAAATATTGCTAATGGTTCTGGAGCCTGAGGGAAGGAAAAACCTATGCAACTGTTAGGGTTTAAGAAGGAGCCAAAAAAAAAATGAATGAACCAAAGTATTTTGGCAGCCTAACACTGAACATCACTAATCTGTGATCAACAAGAGTTGCTGCATCAAAATTGTTCCTAGAATGTATCCATTCTGAATTCAATAAAGAGAATGTACCCATCCATTCTGAGAATCATTAGTTTGATGTCAGCCCTTTTCAAATTTCTGCTTGTTTCACTAATCAAGGGTTAAGACATACACACTGATTTATGTTTAAAGAAATTGCTGGCAATCTCTTTGGTAATAGCAAATGCAAATCCAATGCAATCAGCACTCAACTCCCAGTCCGTCTGGCTGACCTACCATTGTCTGTTAGAAGCTGATTGATTGGCCTCATGTTGTGTTCTGCATGACAGCTCAAGCGTGCTAGGCACTCGCCTCTGCATGGGGGAAGACCGATCTCCTCGACAGTTGACAGTTGAACAAATTTCTACGTGTGCAAAATATTTTCTACAAGCACTCCCTTGCCTTCTTTCTCCCTATTATCCCTAATAGAACTTCAGTGTTTGCCTTGTAAAGTCATCATTTCAGGTAGATGCCAGATTGAAAAGAATTAGGTCATTATAGAACTTCAAGCTTTAAGATTCTGTTATTAGAGTCATCATAACTGAACTCAACAACCCTCTCTGGCTGTACCCTCAAGTTTACTAGTTTTCCTCAATACAAAATCAAAATCTGCATTGTTCTAATATCACAATTAGATTACATTATTCTAACAAAAAGAAGAGCTTGCCACAATCTTCAGGAAAAGTTCCACTTATTTTTGGAAACAAGCCAGATTATCTGTGCCCTTCTTTTTTTTTTTTCCTTTTTGGGCATCACTGCCCTCTGGTACTCATGGGAGCTACTCAGCACTGCTCCCAAGAGCCACCGCTGGATTTGAACCGCCAAGCCCATGGGCCGCAGTCCCGCACTCAATCACTTACGCCACCGGGGCTCAGCCTTCTGTGCCCTTCTTAAACTAACCTGTTTCAATTCTCTTGGATATTTCATATAACAATTGCAAATCTGTAGGGGACTCCCTCTCTCCGCCCCACCTCCCCGCCCCATACCAGTTCTACTTCCTCCACATGTTCTTGGAGAGCTAATAATCCAAACTGGTGGTCTAATAAGGATCTAACAAGTGGAACGTATGAAGATAAGATTATTTACTATAGGCATCACTGTATTGTTTTCTAGGACTGCAACAGCAAAGCACCACACATTGAGAAGCTTGTAAGAACAGAAATTCATGTCTTACTGTTCTAGAGACGAACAATCTGAAATAAAGGGGATTGGACTTACCAATGTCATTAGAAAGTTCTGGAGGAGGATGAATTTAATGTCTTTTTCCAAGCTTCGGGTGAGGGTCTGAGATACTAAATGTTATCTATCTGTTAGACACTTCCAGTCTCCATCTCTGTCTTCACATAGTCCTCTTCCATTTCTAGCTATCTGACAGTGTATCTTTTATAAGAACAATTCCTTGTTCTATAACCTTATACTAATATCATGGACAACACCTTCAAAGAGCCTATTTCCAAACAAGGACATGCTCATAGATACCAGGGATTAACGCTTCCATGTATCTTGGGGTATGGGGGCACAGGTCAATCCATAACAGGAAAATAAACATTATTAGACTTAAGTATATGTTTTTAATCTAAATACACACACACATGCGTACACATGCAATATTGTTCACTATAAGCCAAATTAGTCTTATGTTGTACATCTACGTATCCAGTAGTCCCTGACCCCATATTTGCAATATCGGGACTTGAGAATACAATTAAGACCGTATCCCTTTTGACATCCATTTTATTTTTTTAATGGCTATTTGGGCATACTGCAATAAGCAGATTGTGAATTATAGCTATGGTTTAGATATATTTAAACCAGTATGGACATTATTTTAGGGAAATATAAGGAATACATAACAAGAAATATATTTCCATAAAAATATGATGAATTATTATGGGAGCAATGTAAAAGTTATTCTTTTACTATGTGCCAAGCACATAACATGTCTTAACATATACATGAGGCACATATTTTACACCATTTTATAGATATGAAAAATGAATTATAAAGAAGTTAACTACTTGGACTAGTTGTGATCAGAAGAGACAAGAATAAAGTCCACTACTCTGAACCTTGAATAGGCATAGGCATATCATCATTATGTGAAAGTGCTTACAAACATGATATATCTGAAGAAAAGAAATTCTGGGTGAGATTTCCCATAGTAAAAAAAGATATAGCATCTGGGGTCTTAGGGCTTGAGTAAACAAGTGGCCATCCAGTTCAGAAGCAACAAAGTCCACATGGAAGAAGCACACCAGCCTGTGTAGCCACAAGGTGTTGAAGGGATCCGATGTCAAGCATCAAAGAACTAAAATTATATCATTATAAATGAGGGAGAGTACAGATTGGGGACCCAAAGTCCATCAATAGGTGAAGCAACATACTCTTACAGAGGGGTTGCAGGGAGGAGATGAGCTAGTTAGGGTGCAGTGTAGTAACGATGAAATATGCAACTTTCCTCTAGTTCTCAAATGCTTCCTCCAACCCACTATCATGATCCCAATTCTGGCACACAAATCCAGCTAGACCAACGGATGTACACTGGAGTTGGAAACATGGGGAATTTAAGATAGATGAACCCTCAGGACTAGTGGTGGGAGTGGTGATACTGGGAGGGTGGAGGGATGATGGAATAGAAAGGGGGAACCAATGTTAGGGATCTACATATAACCTCCTGTGTCTCTTGGGCATAGACAACAGGGAAGTGAGTGAAGGGACACATTGGACAGTGTACAATATGAAAAAGTAGTAACAATTTGTAAGTTATTAAAGGTTCATGAGGATGGGGAAGAGGGAAGGAAGGGAAATATGGGGAGCTGTTACTGGGGGCCTAAGTGGAGGGAGGGTGTTTTGAGAGTGATGGCAACAAGTGTGCAAATGTGGCCTTCATACAATTGATGTATGTATGGATTGTGATGGGAGTTGTATGAGCCCCCAAAAAATGATTCATTAAAAAAAGGGAGAGGGGAAAAGAGGAGCTTATATGAAGGGCTCAAGTAGAAAATGTTTGGAAGTGAATATGGCAACATGTGTATAAATATGCTTGATGCAAATCATGTATGGAATGTTATAAGAGCTGTAACAGCCCCCAATAAAATCATTGGGGAAAAAAAGTACATGTTCAAAGGCTGTAAGGTTTAGAAAATCTACAAGAAGTTTACTATTGATCAGTCAATACAAGAGGTTTCATACTAACACTTAGTTTCAAGTAGTTTTCATAAAAAGTCTAAAAGGGTCATGCTGAGAGCCTATTGATGATTATTTTAGTAGTAACATCATTGGATTTTTTTGACATAAGAATTGGTATGTTTTGTACATACTTATGAATCTTCACTTGGCAGTGGGTGTTGGTGGAATCAATGTACACTTAGAACTAGCCTAGCATTTGGGCAAGAGTAGGGGAATTATTCTATAATAGCAAATAGAAAATTCATCGCAGACTATGAGCAAAATGCCAGGGCACATGATTCTGCTTCATTTATACATACCAACGTTAATTTAGGGTTTCATTTTTTTAAGTATTCCCAAGAGGGATTGACAAAACAAATGTGTGTATATAAGGAGAGCACTGGAATAAATGAGGCCAGATGCTAACAGTGGAGTAGAGTTGTCCAACTTCACAAATACAAATGCAGGATGTCCAGCTGAATTTGAATTTCAGATAGACAACAAATAATGCTTTGGTACAAGTATGCCACCAATTGGCATGCATTCTCATACTTGAACATTTATTTTTACTTATCTGAATTTTAAATTTAACTGGCTATCCAGTATTTTATCTGGCAATGCTACAGAAGCTGACTCCAGATGGGTATATAAAAATCTTCATTGTTCTTTTATTTTCTGTGAGTTTGAGAATTTTAAAATGAAATCATTTAAGTGCTTTAAATATTTTTTATTCAGTTACATTGCCAACCCCCCAAACTTTTTGACACTTAGTCTATTCCAGCTCATGGGAACCCCATTAGCTGCAGAACAGAGCAGCACTCCAGAATGTTTTCTTGCCATGATCCTAATGAGAACACTTTGTCATCATTTCTTTCATGGAATTGCTAGGTGGGTTCACACTGCTAACCTTTAGATAAGTAAAATGTCACCCGGGGACTTCAATTATATGGTTATGTTTCTTTTTACTGACTTGTATAAATACTATTGGGTAGAAAAGAATGATTTACTTTCTAAAGCTCCTTGTGTATATATTTCTGAGACTAACAGAATGGAGGTTGAGAAGCCCAAAGCCGCAAAAGAAACCCACTGGTAGCCATGCCTTTGTCTGGGAAATCCCTTTGCCTCCATCAGCTGTGATTCTCCGTCTGTCTAGAGACTCCAGAAGCAGTCAGAAGGCAACAGAGGGGACCCAGTCACATTCCAGCATGAGAAGCATGGGGAAATCCCTTTGACTACATCTAGCATCACCTGTGGGAGGTCCAAATGCAGCAAATCAAGTGAGGTCAAAATAATAACATCTCGGACAACAAAAGCACCACTGGAACCAGAGCATAAAAAAGTAGACCAAGACGCATGCACTAAGCCTAACTAGAAGATCTAAATTGGATCCATAGCACGATAGACAAGATCTACAGGGTACGCTCAAAAATAATCTGTCATGTCAAGAAGCAGTGAGATTACAATTATGCAACCAAAAAATTACAATTTGTGTTTGTGAAAACAAACACACAATCGTTTGACACCAACTCTAAGGTGAAGCAGACATTAGAAACATCTGACAAGGATTTTTAAGACCCTCTAATGGAAATACTTCAACAATCAATTCCAAATTCTTTGAACAAATGAAAAAAAATCTCAAGAAGCAAAAATAAAAGAGTTGTATGAGCCCCCAATAAAATGATTTTTTTTATAAAGAAGAGGCAATAGGAGCTTATACCAAGGACTCGACAAGAAAACATTTGGAAATGAATATGGCAACATGGGTACAAATGTGCTTGATACAAATGATGTAATGAATGTTATAAGATCTATAAGAGCCCCCAATAAAATCATTGAGGAAGAAAAAGAAGTTAATACAAATGATGGAATTGAAAAGCACAATACTAGAAACTTACTTGATGAGTGCGAGGTGAAAAACCATAGCAGAGTGGAGTTGAAAGACTCTGAACTTGTCTCAGGGCAGACTCAGTGAACTTGAGGGCAGAATAATAGGTCTCTACCAATCTCAACCATTGACTGGAAAAAAAGAGAGAGAAAGGAATTGGAAACTGTGTTAGACTGGATTCTGTAGAGAAGCAAAAGCAGTGATGCTTACATGGATAAATTAGAAAGAGAAGCTTATATCAAGAAAAATGACTCACGTGGCGTGTAGGAGCTGGTGAATCTAGTCTAGTCCATTTCAGTACATCAGGTGCTAAACTGGAGACTCTTCCTGAGCTGTGCAGCTTGCCTAGGTTGGCAAAGCAGAAAGATGAAACAGGGAAACTATAGGAGGCAGACGGCCACAGATCTGCAAAGCCTGGGGCTGACAAGGAGTGATTTTTCCAAGCATTGGCAGTCAGTATGGTGGGGTAAATGGCTCAAGAACTGGCGACCAATAGGACAGGTAGAGGATCCAGGCCAGCATGAAAAAGTGAAACTCTCGATAGTATCTATTTAAGTATCAAGTAGGCCAAACCCCTAAGGAGATCTCATCAGGGTTGGCTCATGGCATAGAGTTGATTAAATTGTGTTAGTACTCATTATGGGAGAGACCTCAACTTCCCAACCAGTGAGGCCTGGCCAATTGAAATGATCCAAAACCTAGATATCATATTATAGGATAATAATAAAAAATCCAATGCTTACCTTTGGCATCTCCAAAAAAGATGGGAAAGGGGGCTTAATGAGTATTTTAAGAAATGCACACTGAAAAGGTCCCACATTTTGTGAAAAATACAAACCTACAGATATGAGAATCAGAGAAAACCCTAGAATGGTCAATAAATAAATGCTGTATACAATTATTTACTTGGAACGAACTACTACTATCAAGGTGACCCTGACTCATCATGATCTTGAATAAGACTTTGGAGTCTATAAGTCTTGATGGGAGAAAATAGCCTGATATTTTGTCCAAGAGTGGCTGCTGTGTTTCAACCACTCTTTTATAGTGCAGTGGTTCTCTAACAAAGCCATCAGCTCCCCCTAGGAACCACTTCTTTCTCTCTTTAATTATAGAAGGTAAAGACACTTATTATACCTGTTTTAATCTCTGTACATCACCTGTTCAATTTTATAAATCCATGAAATTTGTCAAAATAAAGAATAGATGAGAGGGCAGGTAAACTAATCTGTGTTCCTTGAAGAACATCCAAAATCAGAATCACCAAGATGGAAGGAAAATAGTGTATTTTTCTTAATATAGAGATGATGTTTATTAATTGACAATTTTCTAAAGATTCTCCAAACTTCTATGTCTGTGCTTTAAAATGAGAGCCAGAAGATTGTATTTTGTTTTTAACAAATCACTATGCATCACTCAATAAGCATAGTGCATGACATGCAGAATAAGAGTCAGAAAGTCAATAGAGTAATGAAAATCAATAATTTGACTGGTTGACGATTTTTAATTGGTATTTTTTCAATATCCATTCCATGTTTCTTGTCATATGTGTTAAATCAGAAATAGTTTTGAGATAATTTCTTCATAAATCAAAATGACATAAACTTTTGGTAATAAATCCATTGTCTTAAAACAGACAATGTTTTTAAGACAATTACATTTTAAGACAATGTAATTTAAGACAATTTCTGTCTTAAAACAGAAATCTATTAAAACAGATTTCTCCATATATTTTATATCTTCATATATACCTGAAAATATTTGAAAAAAGAAGTATGCATTTAAAATGTCATATTTGCTTTATTGCAAATTAAAACATTGTGGTGGAATGAGATTTCTTAATATGGCTCTTTTACTCATGTCGCTGTAACTTGTATCAAATAATTGGATGAAATTGTGCACACAGCGCATGTCTAATACAAATAGATTAGTCAGTTTTAGGTAACTCCTCCCTGTCAATAAGAATCAGCCATCTTTGAAGCAGGAACAGAGAGAAATTCCAGAACCATTAGAAGAGCACTTTCCAGATTTGTGTCTGGGGCAATGGAGACTGATACTGAAGGCCTCAAAGACTGGCACTGAGCAAGAGGAGCATCTCTGAGATGACAGGACTGTGAGACAAAGTAACAGGTGGCCTTCTTGGTTCAGGGAAACAGGCTGAAGATCCAACAGAAAGAGACTTGGCTGCTGGCTGAAGAGTGATGTTGCTGTGGACCAATGACTCTATCCTTACTCTTTTCATGATACTGATTTTGGTAATCTGCTAACTCCTCTCTTAAACACCTGTCATAATGAATATTATCTGTGAGTTCTATGTGGCCATCGCAATGAGTTATCCAAACTAGCATAGAGGTACAAAATATGGGCGGTGCAGTTAGAATCAGAATAGGTATTTGAAAATGGAAAGTGGAGGCATATCTGATCCCTGCTACATGGAAATAAGGAAAACAGAGGAGGTCAAATATAGCTACATCAGGCAGTTTACTATAACCAGCCTTGTATAAAGAAAAGATTTTCAACAATGAAGTGTTTCTTATAAACTTCCACACATGGTAACAGATTAGGCGGTGACACTATTGTGTGGACAGGGGAAAAAAATGCTTTTTCATAGCATTTGAAATTTTTGCTAACATTTATTCTTCATCCAACCTTTTCAGCTTCTAACCAGGAAAAGAGGAGATGCATGCAACTTTGTCATCTACTCTTACTAGATGTTAATCTAATACACAGTTAAGTTGGCTATCAATAACTAATGGCTTGGTGAGTTGAATACTTCACCATAATTCTTATGACTAAAGATGGATATAAAAAATCCTTACTTAACTGAGTCATTCTAACATAAAAGTAATACCTTAAATGGACTGAGAAATAATTTTCAAATTACTTTGTATAATTCTTTCCTGACACTTAAGAACCTGTTTAATAAAATACCAATTTTCTTTAGTATAAAAGTGGATATAATATAATATGAGTGGATATTTAGATTTCTTCAACAAACAATTGAAGAAAATATAATAATAATTTTAACCGAGGTATTGTCAAATGGCTGTGGTTATTGTTAGCTGTCAGGACTCACTGGCCCTAAGTGTAACAGAAGAAAATGCTGTCCAGTCCTGTGTCATCTTCAAAGTCATTGCTATATTTGATTTCATTGTTGCAACTACTGTGCCAATCCATTCATCCAAGGGTCTTCCATTTTTTTCACTGTCCCTCTAGTTTACCAAACATAATGTCCTTTTTTCAGAATTCTTCTCTTCAAAGTACATTAGATGAAGTTTTTACATCAGGACTTCTAAGGAGGATTCTAAGTATACTTCTTCGAAGACATACTTGTATTTTGTCAGGCCATGGTATAGTCAACACCTTTCAGCAACATTATAATTCAAATTATGATCAAGAACAAATTGAGATGATGGCAGTCTAAGCTGTACTGAAGTAATTAGTCAAAACAAGACTCCAGAAATTGGTGGAAGACCAACTTAAATGTTTCAAGAATCTGATGAAGCACTTATTCATCTATGCCAAGAAATTCAAAAGACAGAAATCAGGCCAAGTGACTACAAGAGATCTATATCTGTAGCCATTCCTTTAAAAAATGCCAAAACAGAATACTCAAACTATAGAAGAATATCATTAATATTACATGCAAGTAAAATTTTGTTTAAAATCATACAACTGTTGCAGTAGTAAATTGACAGGGAGCTGGCAAAGATTGAGGCCAGATTCAGAAGAAATGGAAGAAGAGATATCATTGTTGACATCAGCCAGATCTTAGCTGAAAGCAAGGCTATCAGGACAATGTTTACTTGTATTTAATTGACAATGCCACTGTGTATATCATAAAAAAAAACTGTGGGTAGCTGTGGGAAGATTGGAAATTCCATAATGCTTCATTGTGCTCATGCAGAACCTATACATGAATCTAGAGGCACGTGTGCAAACAGAACAAAAGAATAATGGGCAGTTTAAAGTTAAGAAAGGTGAGTATCAGGGTTGTACTCTTTC
Source organism: Nesogale talazaci (assembly GCA_004026705.1). Taxonomy (NCBI): domain Eukaryota; kingdom Metazoa; phylum Chordata; class Mammalia; order Afrosoricida; family Tenrecidae; genus Nesogale; species Nesogale talazaci. The sequence goes on from PVJH01000344.1 coordinate 243,655, forward strand.
ACCATATTTCTACAATCTGTATGCTGAGCAAATCATCAGAGAAGCTGGATTCTATGAAGAAGAATGGTGCATCCGAATTAGAGGATGATTTATAAACAATCTATGATACTCAGATGACACAACCTTTTTTGCTGAAAGTGAGGAAGACTTGTAGTCCTTGCTGAAGAAGATCAAATATTGCAGCCTTCAAGATACGTTACAACTCAATGTAAAGAAAATTGAAGTCCTTTCAACATGACCAGTATATAATATCAGGATAACTGGAGAAAATGTTAAAATTGCCAAGAATTTTATCTTGTTTGGATCCACAATTAATGCTCATGGGAGCAACAGTCAAGCATTAGGTAAATCTGCTGCACAAAACCTTCTTAGAGTATTGAAAAGTAAAGATGTTACTTTAAAGACTAAGGTCTATCAAACCAAGTCATGGTAGTTTCAATAACCACATATACATATGAAAGTTTGATATTGACGAAGGACAACCAAAGAACAAATGTATTTGAATTATAGTGCTGGCAAAGAATATTGAAATTGCCATGGACTGCCAAAAATGGAAACCAATTTGTCTTGAAAGAAGTACAGGGAGAATGTCACTTGGAAGCAAAGATAGTGAGACTTTGTCCCAAGCTCTTGGACATGATATCAGGAGAGACCACTACCTGGGAAAAGACACCGTGCTTGGTAAGTTAGAGAGGCAGGAAAAAGAAGAAAACCTTTGACAAGATGGATTGACACAGTGGCTACAATAATGGGTTCAAAGTTAAGAACTGTTGTGAGAATGGCACAGAACTGGGAAGTGTTTAAGTCTGCTCTACTTGGGGTCGCCATAAGTAAGAACCAGCCTGAAGACACCTAACAACAATAACGTAATTCTCTGGATACCATAGTCAGTGTTCAGCCTTCATATGTATATGAGGCTATTGAAAATATCCTGGATTGGGTCAGGTCCCCCTTAGTCATCCAAGTAATATCCTGGCTTTTTAATGCTTGAAAGAAGTCTTGGGTAGCAGAGTTACCCAAGGCAATGTGTTGTTTGAGATCTTGACTACTGCTTCCATGAACTTTGATTATAAATCAAAGCAAGAAAAACTCCTTTACAAAGTCATTATTTTCTCCATTTATGCTGATCTTTCCTATTGAGTCAGTTGTGTGGATATTTGGTTTTCTTTACAATGAGTTGCAAACCCCACTGAAAGTTGAGATCTTTGGTCTTCATCAGCAAGGACTGCAAGTCCTCCTCACTTTCAGCAAGCAAGAGTGCATGATTTGCATATCATAGGTTGTTAATAAGTCATCCCCTAATTCTGATGCACCAATCTTCTTCATATAATCCAACTTCTCTGATGATTTGCTTCGTATACAGTTTGGATAAATATAGTGAGAGGATACAACCCTGACTCACAGCTTTCTTGATTTTAAATCACATAGTGCAAAATTCCTTTGTTCTATTTGCACAATTGCCTGTTAATCCATGTACAGGTTTCTGCATGGAATTTCCATTCATCTCACAGCAATCCAAAGTTTGTTATGGTCCACACAGTTGGATGCCTTAGCATAGTCAATAAAACAAAGTAAACATCTTTCTGGTATCTTCTGATTTTAGCCAATATCTATTTGATGTCAGTTATGATAATCCTTCTTCCATTTCATCTTGTGAATCTGGCCTGACCTTCTGTAAGCTCCTTTTCAATGTACTGCTGCCACCATTTTTGATTGATCTTCAGCAAAATTTTACTTGCATGTAATATGAATGATGTTGTTCTATAGTTTGAGCATGCTATTTTGTCATTTTTTATTTGGGATGGGTACAAATATGGATTTCTTCGAACCAACTGAAAATATTGTTGTCTTACAAATTTCTTGGCATAGGTGAGTGATTCCAGGGCTTCATCAACTTGGTGAAACATTTCAGTTGATCTTCCATCAACTCGTTTTACGATAATGCTTTCAGTGCAGCTTGGACTTCCTTCTTCAGTGCCTTTGAAATTACCAGTGTTCGAGAATGTTTAACATTAGCGCTACTGAACACAAATAATAATACAAGTTTATTTTCCACTTACCACATGCTGTGGCAAGAATTTAATTACATATGTCATTTAATATATGTAAGAATATTGATGGTAAATATTATTACCCTCATTTTACACATGAGGAAACTGAATTCAAAAATGTTAACTACAAGTTTAAATTCCACCCATGTTGGCTGTAACTCTGTAAAGCACTGATTCCTATATTCACATTACTCTCAGATTACCCCAAACTGAACATAGTCTCACTTTATATTCATGGCAGTGAACCGTAAGTGATTTCTTCTATATACTATATGTGTTAATCTAGGTAGACTAGAAAAACAAATTCATGGAAATACCCATATGTATAAAAGGGAAAGGTTTTTATACAAGAGCAATTGAACATTGAGAAATCATCCCAACTGAGTCCAGTCCAAGGTCATAACTCCTATATTAACCCACATGTCTGATACCAATCTATAAAGTCATGAAACACATGCAATGATGCCAAATGCAGAACGATCACAAGCCAGTGGGTAGAAAGTCTTTGGATACAGTGGGATTGTAAGCATCTCTGTGCTGGCAGGGGTCTCTCTGTGGCTTCTCTGGTTTCAGAGGTCTGGTTGCATCAGGGTAGATCCATGTGGCTTCTCCAGTTCAGGTTACTAGGGTAGTTCCAAGTGTCTTGTCAGCTGCAATATCTCTCAGGGAAGTCAGAGAGAGGGAGGTGTCTCCTGCTTCCAAGGAGGAAGTACCACATTTCCCAGAATTCTCAGAGAAGGCCATGACCACACAAAGGCCTCAATCGCTCTGATCTATTTGACAGGATAGACACCAATACACTTAATCCTTAAATTGACAGTTATATAACTACCACATTATATTTCCCTAGTCTCCTGCATTTCTACATATAGTTGAACACACAACTTCTCAGTCAACTCCTTCTTCCTATGCCATGGCTGCTTACCTTCCTTTTTACTTCGCTGACAAAATAGAAGAGTAATTCTGAATCTTTACATTCTGCCTTTTCTGGGTGTTGCTATATCTTTTTGTTCCTGCATCCCTATCTTTGACAACCCCCCTGCTTGTATCTTAGATATCTACCATCCTTTCCAACTCAAGGTCATCCTCCCACCATTTCCTGTTTCTCATAGGAATTATTAGGTTTTTTTATTTTCATGAATCATACCTATTTGCATGCAGGCATCCTGTTATTTCTCACATTTGAATAAGCTGAAGGAAACACAAAATCAAAATTTCTCTTTCCTCCCCAGCTTCTGCCCACATATTATTCCCTTTGCAGCAAAACTCAAGAGTTGTCTGTCTATCCTTGCTCATTCCAATTATCCTCATTCATTTTTTAAAAAAAGCATACTCCCAATAGGCCTTTGTTACTCTTTCGCACTGAGCATGATCTTTCTAATGTCAACAATGACCTATGTGTTCCTAAATTCAATGGTCAATTCCTAGTTCTATTTGTGCTTGGCCTTTTTATAGCATTTCACACAGTGGACTCCTCCTCACTCATGGCTGTAGTTCCTTTAATTGGCGTCCAAGACATCCTCCATTTATTTTCCTCTTATGTATTTCTCTTGCAGTTTCTACTGCTTTTTCCTCATCTTTCCAATCTTTTTTGGGTGGGGGGGGCATTGCTGCCCTCTGGTGGGAGTGGGAGGCCCAGCCTTGTTCCTGGAGAGCTGTTGCTGTGCTGCTGGATTTGAACCACCAGACCAGAGGGCCACAGTCCCGCACTCAACCACTATGCCACCAGGACTCAGCCCTCTTTTCAAACTCTTTAAATCAAGGCTCAGACCTCAATTTATTTGTCTTTTCTATCTTCCCTCATGCCCTCAGTTAACTCATTCAGTCTCATGATTCTAAATACTCTCTGCTAACAGGTCTCATGTTGCTCCCTAGTTTATGTCTTTATCCAGAATTCTGGACTCAAATATCCAGTAATCCATTCTTATGTCTCAAACTTAGGATGGCCAATATAGAATTTCTGATCTTAGTCATATCCCAGCAAGTATAACTTACATTGGGTGATGAGTATATTTCAGCAAAGGGATTGTACCATGTAGAGGGGAAAACACCCAATCAATAGTGTAGTAGGCCAATGCTCACTGGGTATTGTGGTGGTTACATAATGCCATGTCAACTTGACAAATAAGTTCACAATCAGGTCACAGCCTGATGATGATATGAAATATGAAAATTCAAAATACTGTTTAGGTTGTGTACACTTTAATTCTCAAAGTGACACTCTTGCTCTTCAACAGTTGAGAGATATCCTTCCCCAGTGAAGTATGTCATTTGATTCCTTGATTGATACTTCTGTGATCTCTGAAGGGATCTAAGGAACATGAAATACTCTGACCTTCAATCTTTTATCTGTTTATCATGATATTACCTATTGGTCCAGTGGTAAAGATGTTGGTTTTGTTTATTTTTTACATTGAGTTGTAATTCATGTTGAAGGCTGCAATCCTTGGTCCTCCTCACTTTCAACAAGAAAGGTTGTGTCAACTCTAGAACATAACTTGTTAATAAGCCTTTTCCTAATCCACATGCTGAATTATTCTTCAAATAATCAAGTCTTTCAGATTCTTTGTTCAGCATGAAGTGTGCTGAGAGGATGCAATTCTGACTCACACCTTTCCTGATTTTAAGCCATGCAGTGTTTCCTTGTTAAGTGTAAACAGTTCCCTATTGATCCATGTCAAGGTTTCACCTGAGCACAATGAAGTGTTCCAAAGTTTTTCTTCTTCTCAAGGCCATCCATTGTTTGCCATGACCCACACAGTGAAATGTCTTTGCACAGTCAGTGGAACACAAGTAAACATCTTCCTGGTATTCTCTGCCAGCACCCAATATCCATCTGGCATTTGCAAGTATTTCTCTTGTTCCACATCCTCTTTGAAAACGACGGAACCTCTGGCAATACTCTTATCACTGTAGTGCCATAACTAATTGTTGGATGGTCTTCAGCAGAATTTTATTTCAGTGTGCTATTAATGACGTTGTTCAATAAGTTCCACATTCTGTGGCAGAAGTTTCCTTTGGAATGTGTACTAGTATGTAACTCCTCCAGCGAGTTGGCCAGGTATCTATCTGCCTTCTAATTTTTGTTTCATGGATAAGTGAGTGCTTCACCAGCTTGTTGAAACATTTCACTTGGTGTTCCATAAATGTATGGAGCTTTGGCTAATGCCTTTAGTGCAGCCTGGACTCTTTCTTTAGTATCATCTGTTTCTTCTGTATCATCATATACTACTTTCTGAAATGGTTAAATGTCAAATACAGTAGTCCTTTGTGGTGTAGAGACTCTAGTTCTTTTTGGTTTAGTGACTCTGCATTCCTGCCATCTTCTTTTGATGTTTCCTGCATCTTCAATATTTTACCTATAGGATTTTTTTTCATAGGATATTTTAATATTTTAATTTTAATTTTAATTCAAGGCTGAAATCCTTACATCAATTCTTTTGGTCTGAGATATGCTGAGCTTGTTTTTCCTTCTATGGTTTTTTTTTAACTCTGGGTCTTTGCACATTTCATCAGAATACTTTACTTAGTCTCCTTGAGCTGACATGGGAAATTTCCTGTTTAGCTCCTTTACTTCATCATTTTTTCCATATGCATAGCTACTCTATGAGAGAAGAACAAGTTTCAGAATCTGATCTATATATCTTTAACGTTTGCACTCTGTCCTATTAACATTTGCTTTAAATCACTGTCTTTCTGGAGCCATGATTAGAATGCCAAGGATCTGTCAGGATCTCTAAGTGATGCTTGGGATGCGGGTCTAAATATGACAACAACTGTGGGTATAATTATAATATAAAAGGCAATACACATTATTGGACAAGAAAGTTCCTGTATGAGAAGTGATTACCATAGTGATCTGTACCCACAAGAACACTTATTTCTCCTCACTCCACCTTAAACTTACATGTCCTGCAAAATGTACATGATACGTATGTGATGGTATTTGAATGATGTGAAGACACATTCACTCTTGACTGTGACTAATTAAGAAAATTTGTTTCAGTTAATAAAAACTTTCTTTTAATGAAAATGCACTTGGTAGGGATTCCTTCACACTTTAGTGTTATTGTTTTAATCAGACCAACAATTGTATATAAGAGGTGACGCAGACTACAACAGGTATCTGCCAAAAGGAATATGTATATTATTTGAGAACAAAGGTTTTTTAGGATGTATTCTTATTTTAGATATTAAGGGTATGTCTACAGGGAACAAAGACTGGGGAGACTTACTCACCTAATATTTATCAAGTAGTCTGTGTTGAGCATGGAACAATACCATTTGGGTCTCTTGCTTGAAGAAAGAAGTGGGGACTAAAGATAACTAAAAAAGCAACCACCTCAGAATGAATTAAAATGCATTTAAAAGAACCTCTGCTTATGTTGAAAAGCATATTTAACCAAGATTAGTCAAAAAAGCAGACTCAATATTCAAATATTCCCTACCACATACAGCATACAATATGTGGTCACTGACTACCTGGATTTAAAAGGGAAGAAACAGGGATATGATCAGCCAGAGGGGATTCATAAAACCAAATGCCTTTTACTTATTTAAAGAATATTATAATTGATGTCATAAAGGGCAATTTTTAGTGTCTCTTACTTGTTTGCCAGACCTAAAGCACTGATGATCAACAAGTTATACACTTATTAAGAGGACCTAAAACATTAGCAATTGATTTTAGAATATCACAGAGGACACACAATTCAGTAGCTATACAAATAGGTCTAAAATCCCTGGGTGGTCGGGAGCATTGCTGCGGCTGTTATTGATAGGTTTAATTTTTGTTTCACTTAAGAAATGACCAGGGAAAAAATGAGGTTTATATGAAGAAGGGAACGATGATGGCTCAAACGTCAGTGATACAAAGAAAGCAAGGGGATGAATAAAAAGAGAAGACTAGCTTAAAAAAGATGAGAAGCTTAGAGGAATCCCCTCAGAGGGACTCAACCTAGTTAAGAAGCCCAGATCTGCTTCTAATCGGCGCTCAAATGCCAAGACAATTCTCTGGTCCATGTGCCATACATCTGTATTTCTGTATCAAATATACAGATAATCAGAAATGAAGAAAGAACTAGATAGATAGATCAGAACAAAACATTGAGAAGTTATATTCATCCAGTTAAAAACTGACTCTAGTCCAGTGGTTCTCAACCTTCCTAATGCCATGACCCTTTCATACAGTTCCTCATGTTGTGGTGACCCCCAACCATAAAATTATTTTTGTTGCTATTTCATAATTATAATTTTGCTATTGTCGAGAACCAGGCTACCCCTGTACAAGGGCCATTTAAGCCCAAAGGGGTCACGACCCACAGGTTGGGAATGCTGCTCTGGTACATAGAGATAAGGAATCATCTTCTAACATGGCCAAAATCTTCCCCTGACCTGCAGAGCGCAAACTGGTGGAAGACCGCTTCCAATTTATCTGCTACAATTCTCCCCTTCTACCTACGAAATGTACACAGACAGGTCAGGCCAACTCAACCAGAGTTAATCATGCCTGTTACAAACCATGCTGATATTTAAAAGGTGAACAAGATGTGTGAGTATCTCAAATTGCTTCATCGTGTAAAGTGAAAAGGAGACAGAGAAATAGCTAAACTCTACATAAGGCGATGAACAAAGACAATACATCATGCCGTAGATGCCCAGAAGAGGGGCACCAGGGACCTCGACTTTGAGAAAAAGGGTGCCCCTGTTACTCAGCTGTGAATAACTGAAATCCAACTGGAAGAAAGATTAAGTCACTGCCATAACTCCAAAAGTGGGAGATTTGTTGGGGGTCAGATTTGGGGGTCTGTGTGCAACTCTGCTTGGAGCTGGCAATTTGCTTTGGTTATGACTAACGCAGACACCCAGTACACCAGTTCTCAAAACTCCCCCAGATTCCATGCAGATCTTGTCCCATCCTGATTTCTGGGGTAACTTGTCTCAGGACTCTACCTTTAGTTTCTCTTGCAGCAAGAGACCAGCCTCTAGCACTCCTATTCCCATGCCCAGACCCCCAACCCCTATGTTTATGGGATGCATCAACAGGGTTGTGGCTGTAAGTTACAGATTGATAGATTGAACTGTGTCCTGTCAAAAATAGGTCCTGTATTTATCCAAGGCCAAAGTTCAGAAGGGTTAGGAAAGAAAGACTAATGGAAGCAGGTATTACAAGGAGGAAGTGGGACATGTGATGTTATATTGTAGGGATTGCAATGAGTTAGATGAAACAAAACATATGAATTGTCAGATGGAAAACTGCTATGTGCAATAAACCTTCACCTTATTCACAGTACAAAGTTAAAACATTATGTATGTATTTGAGCTAAATTTTTATTATGAAGTGAAAATTGATACAGTATATGTGTATAGTATATATGTGTATATACATATATATGTATGCACACACATACACTTACACACATATACTCTATGAATCTTCACTTAATTCACAATCAAAAATCATGTGTATATATTTGGAGTATATATATATATATAGTTATATATTCTAAATTCTAATAGCTATATCTGGGGTTGTAATCCCATTTGGGAATGAGTTTTATTTGAAAGAAGATTAATCAAGGAGTCAAGAGAGCAGGGAAGCAAGCAGATAGACATGGAAGACAGAAGCAGAAAAGAGACAAGACCTATCCCAGAGAGTTGACAGAGAGATAATCTTCCCTTACAATTAGCACCTGTGTTCAGACTTCTAAAGTCACCTACTTGTGTTATTTCTGTTTACAGCATCACTAGATAACTGAGACATGATTTAACAATATTTACTCACTCCACATTGTTGTTATTAGGTAGATTGAGGCCGTTTTGATCTAACGCATAACTGAATGAGACACTGTGCTGTCTTGAGCCATCTTCACACTACTTGTTAGGCATGAGGCCATACAGGCAGCCACTCACTGTGTCAAGCCATCTCCTTGAGAATCTCCCTCTTTTTCACCGCCTTTCCAGTTTACCAAGCATGATGTCCTTTTCCAAGGACTAGTGTCTTCTAAGAATATGTTCAAAGTGTGAGGCAAAGTAAAATTTTACTATATTTGCCTCTAAGAAACATCTGCTTGTTTTTTCTGTAGCCCATGATATCAGTTTTCCTTACCAACACCATAATCCAAGTGCATCAATTCTTCTTTGGTTCTCTTTATTCATTGCCCAACTTCGAAATGCACATGACACAATAGAAGATATCAAGGTTTCAGGTAAGTACACCTTCGTCTTCAAAATGACATGCTGACCCTTTAACACTTAAAAAAAAATCTTGTGCAGCAGATTTGCCTAAGCAAGATGTTGATTTCTTGGCTGTTGAAGATCAGCCTTTGATCTTCATCAGCAAGTTCTTTAAGTCCTCTTTCAGCAATTCACAAGAATGTCATCAATTACTCCGTCAAGTCCTGTGTGAGATGTTAGATATAGACATAAGAGACAAGATTCCTTCCTCCAGCATGATTTTGATGAAAGGAGACTTGCATTGATGTTAAAGTAGGATGCTGAAGTTATACTCCATGGGTTTGAATTGTGGTTCTAGCCCTGTGATCTTGGGCAAATTACTAAATTCCACTAAATCTCAGTTTCTTTATCTATTAAAAACAGATATTTAGAATACTTATAAAGATTAAAAGAATGAATCTGTGTAAGCCACCTAAAAGAGTAGTCCATCATAGTAAGTCTAGTAGTAACTCTTATTATGTCAATTATGTTTGCATGTGAGCAACTGTATAAACCAATAACCTCATTGTTGTTAGCTGTCCTTGAGTTGGCATCCAACATGATCTGACCACTGGGCCCCCAAGATTTTCACTAGTTGATTTTTTAGAAGTAGACCACCGGTCTGTTTTCCCTGGTCTGCCTTGGTGTGAAGCTCTGCTGATAGTTTCCTCATCAGAGCACCACATCATCTCTACTTGATAGGGTTATCCACTAATAAAATGGGATTATTAGAGGGAAATAATACATTAGGTAGAAAATGATCCTGGAAAAGTACCTTACCATAAACCATCAGGGATGACCGCTCAAAAGAGGGGACAATTAAGTTGACAAGTAGATCAGGGTGAACGACCTTTCAGGCAAGAGGAACTACAGGTGCGAGGCCTTTAGGCAAAGTTGTGCCTGTGGAGTTCTAAGTAGAAGAAAAAACAAGCAATGAGGCTCATCAAGTAGGAAGACCTTAAGTCAGAGATGTGAGCACAGAGAGTGTTGTATAGACAGTCATAGTAATTGTTATTCATGAGCTCTACCACGATAAAATGTTAAAATAGTCAACATATGTATTTACAACAATAAAATTCAGAGTTATTGTCATACGACCAAATACCTATAGAGTTTGGTTCCTTGGTTAGGAGGGTTAGTGTCCTTGTTTCATGGGACACTCTGGTTAATTGGCCTAAAAACATGTTTCGTGTGAGGTGAATAGTATGTGGCATAGTGCACAGGTAGTGTAGAGTCTTAGAAATTTACTAATGGCCACTCATCATAATAATTGGCCTCTATTCACCTGGGGCAGCAGAGAAAGAAAGTGAGGAAGGAAAAGGCAGAAGATATGGAATGTGTGGCTAATTGCTTCTATAAACAACTGCCTCCTTTGCCAAGAGAATTATAAAAAAAATCCTCCTTGATTTTGTGTGGACACAAATTGACAACAGTGATGTGAAAGCAGGAACTTTAGGAGGGTGGATGAATTTATGGTAATGAAATAAGAAAAGAAGGGTGAGGATGATTGCACAACTCAAAGAATGTTACCACACCACTGAATTGTGCATGTAGACACTGTGTAATTGGTGTCTGTTTTTGCTGTGCTAGTTCTCAACAAAATTAAGAAAACAAAATTTAGAAGAAAAAGGAGCACAAACTTTAAAAATGTGAAAAGACAGAGTATAAAATCAAAAACATCTAATTCTCACACTGCAGTCATTTTGTATGTATCTTCTAAGTATTTTACTATGGATAAATGTATGTATCTGTGTGTACCCAAAGAAACAGAGGAAATAAAACTGACTTCTTTATAATTTTTGATGTGTCAGATACTATTGTAAGCTGATATATATGTTAACTTATTTCATCCTCATATCAACTTCATGTGTGTTAGGTATTGTTCTTATTGACATTTTACAAATAAGCAAATTGTAACAGAGAGATTAAGAAATGTAAATCACATACTTAATGACAGAACTAGGATTCCATTTTATAAATTCCATTTTATAAATTCAGGAGTCACCTTTCTTACAGTTTTATTGGAATTCACATATGTAATTCACATATACAACTCAATAATTCGATCATATAATAAAGGAGTTGTATAATCATCTCCTCAATAAAATTTAGAACACATTTACTTTTTATCTTGTATTCACTGTTTTCAGCTCCTCATTCCCCCTCCCCAACCACGCCCTCCGCCATTCCCTCCATGAAGCCATGGAGTATCTGTGGTTTACTTATCCAAAATTGTATAATCTTACTCTTAGCCCATGTCATGCTTAGCTGTTAGTTTGCATTTATGATCCCCCTTATCTATATCTTTATTGCTAACCATTTGCCTCTGTGGATGTATGTTATTGGGAAAAGGGCATCCAGTGAGGTACAACTTATAATACTCACCACTAATAATGTTACGGGAAAGTCACTGAAATCAGTGCTAAATGGGATGGTGAGTCATGCAGATAATGAGCTTGAGTCCTGAATCCACTGCATGTTGTGGTCTAGAAGGGAAGTTCCCTATCTTGTTCTACTTCATTTTGCATGGTGGAAGTACCATATATTAAGAGTCTGGGAAAGAGCCTTGCACCATGGTTGAAAATGTCCTCGAGCCTAGTTGGATTTTGATTGTAGCTTGCCATCTGTCGGTTTGTGGGTTTTGTGTATTATTTGACTTCTGTATGTCTCAGTCTACACTAAGTTTGAGGAAGTAATAATATTATGCCAGAAACTGGCTGTTTTTTCATCAGATCATGTCTATAGACTCTGGGCACAAAGTTTGTGTGAGTTCTAAGTGACGGAATGTGGACAGAAGTGATGTATGTTGCTTCCATTTGGGATCCCTACAAATCTCCTAAAGGTTACTCATGTTTCCTGGAAGAATACTGCAGACCTAGCAGAGCCCTCCAAGATCCAGTCAGATGGCAGAGGAACAGGGTGGAAGGAGACTGTATCTCAGAAGGATACAGTGAAGGACATTCCGACAAGTAGGATCTTCCACATCAGATTTTGCCTAACTCAGAAGACAAACTTTAGTGTGTTAAGTCAGTGAGCTTTAGAAAATATTTCTTTGTGCTGGTCACACAACTTACCCACAGTATAAATACCTAACTCATAAGATTACATTGAGCATTAAAATATTTATAAAGTATTCTTAAAATATACTCTTAGAGCAGAAGAATTTCCCCAAATCTGTTGCATCTAGAGAAAATTGTATCTCATCCAAAGTCATCCATCCCCCTGTAATGTGTCTAATTTTGATGGGCAACACTTGTATACAAAAGCAGTGGGGATAGAAATAGTAAAAAAAGGAAAAGTGGGGAAGTGAGGGGGAGCCAACTTTGGGGATCTACACATAACCTCCTACCTGGAGGGGAGGGAGGGCAAACATTGGTGAAGAGGGCGAGGGGAGAAACCGGGCAGTGTAAGTTATGACAAAACAATAATAATTTATAGAGTATTGAGGGTTGGTGGGGGAGTGGGGAGCAAGGATGGAGGGGAAGGGATGGGAGGCTGATATCAGGGGCTCAGGTGGAAAGGTGGAGGTTCAGAGAATGATGAAAGCAGCAGGCATGTGAAGAAGTATGGCACAATATATGTATTTATGAATTGTGAGAAATGATGTATGAGCCCCCAATAAATTGATTTTGTTTGTTTGTTTGTTTTTGGGGGCATCACTGCTCTCTGATGGTGGGAGTAGGAGGTCCAGCCCCACTGCTGGAATTGAACCTCCATCCCAATGGGCCGCAGTCCTGCGCACAACCACTATGCCACCGGGGCTCAGCCCTAAATTGATTTTTTTAAGTGAAAAAAAAAAGAATATAGCAAACAGATCAGCAGCGAGATCAATAATATGACCAAGGGGCTTTAGAGGACTGTGTTCCAAAGAATTCTCTCACCAACCCCCAGTCTACATAACCTTGCTCTGCAGCTAAGACTATTCGATCATCTCAACATGGTCATACAGCCTTTTTGCATATTTAAATTAATAGATTTATTACAACTCTATGTCTTTCTTTTGGGTTGATTTGGGCTCATTAATTCCTCCTACAGCAAACAGTAGAAGGGAAAACTCTCAAGAGTTGGGAAATTGATTATATTCTATTGATTGATAGATTAATGTAAAGAATATGGATGGGTTTTTTAGATTTAAGAAATATTGTTTTATTCTTGTTAAAATATCAAGGTTCCAGAAACATTTCAGATTCAAGCGAACATGTAGCAAGTGATCAATTAGAGTTTGACCCAACAGGAATATTTTGAGCTAAAGGGAGAAAAGTCATTTGATAGTTTTATTTGTATTTTTACTTGTTCCCACACATCTTATCAAGTGTCCTCTGGACTTTTAGTTGCAAATAAATCTCTTGCAAGTTGATTTTCATTTCCTCCAGCTCACCTTCAGGCTCTTAAGATGTTGTGCTCTCCCATCATCACCCACTAGCTTATATCTCTAACAATATCACAAATCTTATTTTATGCTGCAGCATTGTCAGCAGATATACTACTTGGGAGACACAGGGAACACTTCACATATTTCTAAAGTGCCTGTAGATAATGGGTCTATTGGTTCAAAGATGTGCATATGCTTACAGAAACCTCTCATCATGGGGGTAATTTTCCTATATATCAAAATGTGTTTGAAGGAGCTTTAACAAAAAAGCCCATTATAAAAACATGCAAAGATTGTAGCAATGTAAGTCCAAGGAGCTGAGGCCGTGTGGTTTAGTTCCCAAAGTGTCTTATATTCAAGGAAGTAGACTCCAGACAGGACATCCCATCGTGCAGTGAAGGACATGGTGCATTTCCTCTGATATCTCTATTACCAAGAATCAAGATTGCATCCTTTTTTTTTAACCTACTCTGACACCAATTGTTCCTTCCACAGCATTATACTTCTATGCTGGGTTTGATCATTCATTGCAATAGTCACAAATAACTCATGGACAATAATCAAAGTTATGAATGTTTGTAGAAAAATTTTCACAAGTAGGTTAAAAGGAAATCTCATGATAAATGGAGGAAAGATTGAAATTTCCTGGATTCTGTCTTGCTTGAATCCCCAAGGCTCATGGAAGCAGCAGTCAAGAGCGAATATGACATGTGGCAGTGGGTAAGTCTGCTGCAGGAGACCTCTTGAAAGCATTGAAAAGCAGGGAAGTTACTTTGAGGATCAAGGTGCTTGTGGCCCACACCATGATCCTTCCACCTGCCACTTAAGACAAAAGAATTGATTAAATTGAAGGATGGTGTCAAGAAAATTGAAAGTACCACGAACTGCTAAAAGGACCAAAAAAAAAAAAATCTTGTCTTGGGAGAAGTATGATGAGCCTGTTCCTTAGAGAGTTCATCTCACTGGCTTTTGGACATGCTGTCAGGAGTGATGAAGTCGAAGGGAGGGATTGGCACAGTGGCTGCATCAAGGGGCTCAAACATAGCACTTGCGAGGATGGCGCAGGACTGGGCAGGGTTTCCTTCTGCTGTCCACAGAACCACTTTGCATCAGAAAGGGCTGGAAGTCCCCTCACAAAAAACTGCCATGGAAATGAATGATGGAAGTTGCTGGGTTGCCACCCGTCGGGGTCAATGAAGAGTAAGGACACCTCTTTTTGGCCAGCAGCTGATGGCTACACCTTGGCTACAGACCTTAGCCCAGGCATTCTAGTAAGAGTTTTCTGCATGCTTCACATCTCTCTGAAAAATCCATCTGCTTCTCCAAAGATGGGTGCTAGCTTTTCTTCAGAGGAGTCCTGGTGACATGGCACTAAGTGCTAACCGAAGGGTGTGCAGTTTGCATCCATCACCCACAGGAGGACATGTGACAGTGGCCTCCACCCTAAAGACTTAGAGGCTTGGCAACCTTGCGTGGCAGTCCGCTGCCCTTTCGGGTAGTTTGGAGTAGGAGTAGGAAGGGTCTCAGTGGTCAGGTGCTTTTCCGACCTGTAGTGAGAGAAGAATGGTGGATTCTCTGGCAGGGGCAAAATGGAAGGAAGCAGAGCTATATCATCATGAGCAACACTCCCACAATGCATCGCGGCCCCATGGCACTGACTACATGGAGAAAACATCATCTGGTTGGTAGGAAGAATCTGTAACTAAACAAAAGTATTCTCGCCTCTGACAAAACATTTACTGTCAACAGTCTGGCTTCTGTGTGTGCTAGGGAAACAACACTCCACACACACACACACACACACACACACAAATGTTCTATTCACAACAAATCTGCTTTAGGGAACACTTGCTTAAGAATATTCTTCCTTTATCTTTTAAGAGAAAGACTATATAAGTGAACATCAGAAGTAAATATACCTCTTTCCACAGGAGAGTCCCACAGGGCACTTTAGGTGGACTATTAAAAAAAAGGCATTTATTTTAGCCCTTATATTGGCGCTTATTATTTTGCTCAGTATCTCCATAAAAAGGTGTTATGCATGAAAAATAACAGTCTGGAATCTGTCCTACGCATTGATGTCACAGTGCTGAATCTTGCTGTGCCTGTGGTGTCCTTCCTGTAGGGAATTTGCACTTCTGCACCTTCACACCTCGATCTTAAACATGCACGGGTTCATCCCAACACGCCTGTAATTCCTAAGAACACAGCTTCACTTGCAGAAAATATTGTTTTCCTCTTGGTGATAATGTACATAAAATATTTCTTTGAACAATGGGTGAATCACTTTTTGCTTTATTTCCTACTCTGTTCACATCTCCCATCGGGAGAGATGCCAGATCTAATATAAACGCCCATTTTTACTTTTTAAGAAATTGTAATTATAACCTATAATTAGTTTTGCTTAAATATTCCTCATACTCTGAAAACTGTTTTCCTTATTAAACTAATGAGGAAAGAAGCAGAAAAACACTATGAGAAACTCATTTCATGAGAAGTACTATCAATTTCTTATTCTCTTCCAAAAATTTGGGACAGTGTTCCAACACTTGTTGATCTGTATTATTTGGGCTCAAATGGAAAGACCCCTCTCTACACAGAGGCCAAAAGATCTAAGAATGGACCAAAGCCAACCTAAAAACATCCATTTATTTGCATGAAAGGGCAGGCAGATGGGGAAGCAAGCCTGTGCTCAGTGGCAGCTGGCTGAACAGAAAAGTATCTTTGATGGTGATCGATGCCAGGGGTCTTTTTATACCAGGTAATAAACAATTTCACCAGATGTGGGGTAATGCACTGCAAGGTTAGAAACCTGATATGATTTGTTGGCTTACTGAATTGATGTGCACCAGACTCTCTCTTGTGATAAAGGAGCAGGAAGCTTCCCAACTGTATGCCCAGACTTGGATGTTGACGGGGTGGGGGTGGGGGAGTCAACAAAGCCCAGAGTCCTGGGAGCCTTTTAGTAGTGCTTGACAAGTGTCTCTTTACACACATACAAGAGGTGGGGGATCAGAAGCTCCAAAAATGTCATGGAAAAGCAAATGAAGAGATAATGGAAATTTCCCATGAATGCTTTGAAGCTCTTTCATGTACACACATTCACACAAGCAGAAGGTTCATGGAAAGTCTTCGTTATCTTTCGATTCCATTTACCTACCAACTTTTTAACATATACATATCGCATATATTTACTATACACCTTAGTATATATGACACATGTCATTGCAAATGACATCTATATAAAATGTAGTTTTGTTCTGTTTTTGATAAAGTAGGATCTTTTTGTTATAGGTAGAAGAAAGATTTAATATGCTTCATGTCAATAAGTAATTGATATAGAACTTTGTTATTCTAGAATCTTTCATATGCCATTTAAAATATTTTTTCTTTTTGTGAGACTTTTAGTATCACAATATCTGTGCTATATTCCATTCCATTTTTTTATCTATTTAACTATTACTGTTAACTATTGCTCTGTACAGCAAAAGGGCTTCCATTGGTGCCTAATAAACTTATCTGGAGTCAAGCACAGACCATACATCCTGTTCACATGGTAATGAGATGTATAAAGAAATACAATCGGGCTGTCTTTCCAACACCTCTGTTTGGAATTGAGCTAGGCATCCATTAGAACAGTGGAAACTGCCCAGAGCTGTGGAAAGAAGAGGGAGTTTGGGAAGCAATCTCCCAAAGGAGAGATATAAACATGTTCAATTATTGGAAAGTACATCAGATGGGGAAAGCAACTGTTCTTGTTTAGCTTAGAAAAGAGAGAGTCTGTTCACACATGGTTCCCAAGCATCTGAAGAGGAAGATAATTAGATATTTCTCTATCTTATTTTCTATGGAGAATGGTTGGATACAAGAATATATTTGTGAAAACAATGATATTATAGTTTGTTTAAAATGTTTAGATCAGTGGCTGAGCCATATTAAATCACTTGCATTAAAAGGGTAGAAAGTAAATGTGACCTCTGAGAAATTCTATTTCTTGGCTTTTTGTACCTCTTTTTATCCAACCAGACTTAAAAAAAAAAAAACTCCATCTTTCCATTTTATAAGACACCAAAACACTTGTCTCTTTTCCATTCTGTATTAAAAGTGTCTCCATAAAAGACTTGATCAAATCATTCACATGATGGTATGTAGTTTAGATTGTTAATATCTAAATGTATTACTGTTCAGTTCACTAAAATAAATATGCTACTTCTGAGTATCAGCCTTGTAATACTATCAAAGGCCTTCCAGAACGAACAATAATGAGTAAAGGGAAAAGAGATGGGTAGAGGCAAACTTATTTTAATTAGAACAAAGAGGAGGAAACTTCCGTTGATGTGGAGCATAGACATAACCCAAGGCTGGAGAGTCTATTCCAGTGCATAATGACACGGTATCTGTTTCTGAGACTGTCAATCTTTATGAGAGTGATAGCTTCGTCTTCCTACCATGGAGTGACTAGTGGGCTTGAACCATCCACCTTGTGGTTAGCAGCTCCATTCCCACCTACAGGGTCACAATGGCTCTTCAGCATATATATGAAAGTACCGAAGATGGCATATTTATTTACCTACCTACAAAAGAAAGATTCATGTAACAATAATTAAAAACACTCTCATTGCCCTAGAGTAGATTCTGACTCATGGCTACACAAGGAGGCTGAGTAGAACTGTCCCTGTGGGTTTTTGAAACTATAACTGTTTACTGGGGTAGAATCTGCATCTCTCTCCCTCAGAGTGACTGGTGGGTTCCAACTGCTGACCTTGCAGTGATTGAACAAAAGGATGTCCTTGAAATATTGCCTGGATCCAAGGGAGTGGAACCCATGGACACAGAGGGCCAAAGATTTCAGAATAGTATTTCACTTGCCTTAATGTTAGGAGAAATAATGTATCCCTTCACGCTGATGGGGAAAAAAGAGACAAACAGATGCAGTCCTCTTAAAGGAATCCCAACGTCTTCTGGACAAGTCAAGGGGGGTGACATTTCTAAGCTATGCTCCTCTGACCCCAAAGCTGTAAAATGTTTCTTCACAAATCACCGTACTTGATCCTGTCAATAACTTTATAGAGGGAGTACTCATCTTTTTATTTTTAATGCGAGGAACTCACTGTTGTTAAACAACTTTTCCAACCCTCTTGGCATACAAAAATTTGGTCCTATATCTTTTGGCTGCTAAATCCAGCAACTAACTAACTGGGTACTTTGTCTTTCTCTTAATGAAAATCCTTAGGATAATTATGGGCTGAGTAGAATTTGAATTAGCTTCCCATATATATCATACTCATCCAAGTTACCTGTCTAAAATCTTCTGCATGTTTTTAGTTTTCTTTTCATCAAATATCAATCATGAAAGTAACATTCAACCAGAAGTATTTTGTATTCTGGTAGTTTCACAAGGGCTAATTAAATTTTCCCTCAGGCTTCCAGACTCCTTGGTCACATGTCCAGGTTGGGAAGCTCAGAGAGAGAGAGTTTAAAATCTTTGCCCAAGATCCTAGAAAGAGTCGGTTGTGGAGCTCTACTTTCTAATAGCCAAGCGTGTCTACACTCCTATAATCTAAATTGACTTTTGCTTCACGGTGAAAGAAAATGCCTTCCTATTTCTTTAAGTCTACCTCAGTCCCTAGCTTATTTATTTCACCCCACATGCCTTCATTTCCAGTGCTTTGCTCTTGTAGTGTTGGAAAACTCCATCTTTGTTATCCCCAGAACTGAGGCTACAGAATTGCGCTATTTTATTCTAGTTGAACCAGTGAGATATTGCAAACACTGTGTGTGCTGTGACTCTTGTTTTTTTAATTTTCTTTTTAACACAAAACAGCTCTGGTAAAAATTAAATAAAACAACTTAAACCCCCTCATAGAATTAAGATATGGTCTTAGAAATTAAATTGCATTCATTAGTGAATACTGGTTACGCCAAGGCAATAAATGATAACAAATTTCCGTGGAGACAAATTTTGAAATATAGAAGATATGAATCAATATATCACTCAATTTACAGAGAGAGGGAGGAATTCAAGGTCCTTCTCTCCACAGCCTTAGAAAACAAGCAGAGCATGGTGAGATGCCTGATGTGTGAAGATGATCAAGAGGGGAGAAGCAGGTAGATAAGAATTTTTTATTTGGATGAGAGAGAATACAATCTTCTGGCAAAATAGAAACCTGTGCCAACTGGTCCATTGACCATCTGATCCATGTACTGATAAATATGTCTATGTATAAACATGCAAGTATAAACAGTGAATATCTTACAGATTCTGACATTATATTACAGTGTATGGGTGGGGGGTGGGGAGAGAAGAAACACAGATGTCACTTTTAACATTGTCAAGCAAATCTAAGAGTTATGAGTAAGCCCTATGAGTTAGTCTGGACTGAGGATCAGCATTCAACTGAAAACGCCCACTCTGAAGACGTTTGAACCGCCTTAGTCAACATTTGGAATATGACCGCAGTGTCCACGCATTACCTCACTGAATCTCTCCCATTTCCGTCACACGTGGGGACTGCTCTTCTCAGCCCTTCTTCCAGCAGAGGAAACAAAAGCTGGAAGAAGCTACATGTTCAAGGTCCCACAGGGACGGAAGCATGCAAACCAGATTCTGATGTTGGTCTTTCTGACGCTCTTCTCCCCGGGCCGCTCGTCACACGCCACACCTGGGCTTCTGCAGCAATGATAGGCCTGACGCTGATCCACTGTGAGCAGCCTCATGCTTCCCTGTTCCCAAGTGCTTAGACTCTGTGTTTTCCAGAGAGAGAATAGCAAAGCTTTGGGAAAGAAGTAATTGTTGGGGTGGGGGGAAAATACTGCTTAGAAGATTGCCAGGCTGCGTCCTGGGGGAGCGCTTAACCACAGACTCAGACAAGGCGCTTAAGTGAGCCAGGGCGGAGTGGGCTGCAGGTGGAGAGAATCAAGGGATGCTCCACCTCTAAGTGACAGTCACTCTTTTAAATGTATCCTCTGGACAGAGAAAGCGTGTGTGTGTGTGTGTGTGTGGTCTGTTGTGGAGGAGGATGGGGTGGGGCAGGGCGAGGAAAGGAGAGAACTCACTGTATGCAAGCTTTCTTCAAAAATGAAAATGAACATCTAAGGCAGGTTTGAAGTTGAAATATCAAGGTTATAAAGAGAGTCAGAGGGCGTATGAGCATATGCAGGGCACAAGTCCCTTGACAGTAGTGACAGGTTTCAAAAGGAGAGAATGAATGGGAGAGTATCTTGGACTTCACTGTCTGATGCTTACAGACTTGGTGATCCCACAAGAAAATGAACCAGAAGTCAAAACTGCTGCTTCTGAATGGTCTATGCAGTGAGTAGTTTAGAGTAGGCATTCTATAAATAGTAAATTATTCATTTAGTTTCATTAATATTGATTAAGAGAACACCTTCTTTGCACTTATATGTTAAATTCTGAAGATACACAAGGGAGAAAAGCCAACGTTCATGCTCTCGTGAAATGAACACATCACTCCAAATACATACATTAGACAATGCTATGAGGAAAATGAGTACAGAGAGTGAATGGCACAAGATGACCTAAGTAAAGATGGCATGTCATCGAGGAAGACCGTCTATACAGGCTCGGAAAGGACTGAGAGAGTGACAGTGTAAATAGAGGAAAATATAGAACACAGCCCTTAACAATGTGAATCTCCTCCGGGGGCACTTTTGAGTAAGTCTTGAACTACTTACCACAAGGTTGGGTACCTTGTGCTGGACCTGTCCACGTCCAGCTGCTGTGCAGGAGAAAGACAAAGCTCTCTCTTCCCGTAAAGATTGACAGTCTTGGAACCCTCCATAGGCTCACCAGGAAGGACTCAATTCCACAACGGTGAAAATCCTCATGCCTCCAATCCCTCTTTGTTCCATGCAAGGACTCCCAGATTCTCATCCTAGCAATAGCCGGGAACTATATTTACATCTCTCCAACCCTTCCCCTGGCGGCATGGCAGTTCCATGTTGAACTCATAAATACAAGGCCAGCAGTTCCAAACCACCAGGAAGGAAGCTGAATTTTTCTACTCTCATTAAGACAATGGTGGAATTCAGCTGGTTCTGGAGAGCTGATAGCTAATTTTTTGTTGAATTCTGCAAACTTATTGTTACTTGTGATCGTGATTCTTTCTACGAGTTGAAGCCTTGGTAGTTGCCCAATGTGAAAATCACAAATTTAGATTCCGTATTTGTGTTAGATAGGGTTCTCTTGAGAAAGAAATCCAGGACACTAGTAATTCTCTTTAAATATTTATATAGATAGAAGGATATATAAGATAAGAAATAAACAGTTAACTAAGCTATAAAGGAGTACAAACGACTTGGTGCAACTCACTTGCGTGAGACACCTAGTAGACTGGCAGTCCTTGAAGTCTTGAGGGCTGATGTGCAGTCCTCTATGGAGCAATTCAGGCTATCCGGCCACAAGCAACAAACAGCAAAGCAGGTCACCAACAATCAGACGGATGACAGAAGCCCAACAGTCCGCAGCTCAAGAGATGCATATTCCAGAAGTGTGGTGAAGTAGGGCTTGAAGGAACCTCAACTCACAGCAACACAGTCCACCAGTTAGGTATCCCATGGGTAGTGTCACTTGAGATCAAGGCATAGGAAAAACAAGGCAGGTGTCTGGTCCGAAGATCCAAGAATAAGAAGACAAGGGCTGGGCTCACTGAGCCATTTCTATTTCCGTCCTTCAATCCATCTTATGTGTGTTCATTGGCCATGTTGTCACAACAGACCCACCTATCTTTTTTGGCCATCTTGGCACAACAAGCCTACCTATCACAATCTACCCCTTGCCAACTGGGCACCTGTACACAATTCTTTAGCCATATAAAATCTCCAGACATGAATGAAATCAAACTTATATTTAACATCAAACATCTATCATACATATAAATGAGAACACACTGAGTCTAACTGTAGCTGATATTGCTTACATGAAAAAGAAAAAATATTCAATCAGCTCATATACAGAAAATACACAAACAATCACAAACCTTGCTTTTGCAATTGGTCATGTGGCCATAACTGATATGTAGAACTACGTTCTTCTACTCTCCATTCTGTATTACCTTTGCCCTCAGTAATCACCTCAGCTGGCTGTGGTTTTCTGCTTGGTGGGGTGACCCAGACCTTCATTCCTGAGGGTCTAGGTCAGTACTCTCTTTTAACATTTACTTTTGCAGCAGTGTATTCTAAACACTTGTAGTAATATTCATTGTGTTCATCAACTGAACTCACTGTCATCAATCCAGTTTTGACTCTGGGTGACCTCTAGAGTTTCGGAGACTGTGATTCTTTATGGGAGTTCAACAATGAGGAAGGCTCATCTTTCCCCTGGAGTGGCAGGGGGTCTCTCAAGGTTAGCAACTCAATGTATAACCACTATGCCACCAGGACTCCAGCCATAAGTATAGATATGAGATGGAAGTAGGCTTGTGATTTTTTTTATTTATTTCACAAAGCTCGATAGTTTTGGTGAAATACTACATTTTTATTCCCTTGCATTTGTTATCTTAGTAATCAAGCAAAGCGTGCAAAGAGAACAAGTGTCATACAACCAGGGTCGGCACGCTGTCACCCATTTCAGCTTTGTGTCATGCCCCAAATTCCCACGAGATGTTATGAGTGAACTGTGTCACCCCTGACAGTGTTCAACGAGCTAAAAAGATTGTCAGAAAAATGGTTGTAAGCTCCACACAAGCAGAAAGGGTTTTTCTAAAGATGAACATATGTTCGGAGAAGAGAAGTTGCCTGTTTCTAATATCTCAAACACTATGACTTGTCTAATGGGCCTACTTCTAGAGGAATGGGATACTACTTGTATAGTGCAAAGACGGTGAGGATAAATCACACAGCTGATAGATAAGGCTTGGATAAAAGCAAATAATATTGCGAGTGAGGACACCAATCAAGAAGTGATTGTTTTGCTATTTTTGCCAGATACTATTTAATATTTTTTCATTAATATTTTAAATCTTCTTCTTACAACACAGTTAACTTTTGTGCACTTCTATCATTGTTCTTACTTAAGTATTAACTATATAAAATAAAGTAAACTATCTTTCAGTGTATCTTTTTTATACTGAAAATATTCATTAGGGAAGCAAACTGGATATTAAGTTGAGTCGCACCACTACATAGAGATTGCTGTCTCAGAAACCCACAGGGACGATTCTCCTGGGTCCTATAGAATTGCTGTAGGTCAGCAGCCATAGACTCAATGACAAGGAGTTTGGGTTCATCCATCCGCAAATAATTCAGTGCTGTTTACACCACAGCAAATGGCAATTTCAGCATTCTCCAGAGTCTCAACTCATGCAACTTTCCAGTGTTGTTTGAGTTTCAGGAAAATAAAGAGATCTGTAGGGCTGTAGTGTAGAGAGGGGGATATTGTCCTACAAAATTATCGTGGGATGGCCATTGCTGCATGTAGAGAAGTCCATTGAAGTGATGGGGAAAAAATGTCTGGCACAATTTTCCTGGCCTTTCTCACCAAATGCAGTTCTCAATCTTCTTAAAACATCTTCAAAATCGGCCCCGTGATCTTTCTGTGACCTTTGAGGATAATCATAAAGATTCCCCAAAAACAGTTATCATCATTTGAACTTCTATTTCTGCCTTGAGTTTAACTGGCCCAACTGGTCCCTCCGAAGGCACTGTGCTGATTGTACTCTGTTTCTTAAGGGAGCTCTCAGGGTGGAGGGGCTCAGCGGGAGGCTGTGATGCACAGTTGGAAACCATCCGTCGCTCCCTACTCCTCTCCACAGTTGCAGACTTGGAAACCCAGAGGGGTCACTATGGGTCAGCTCGAGTGAAAGTTTTTAAAGGTGCCCCCAAAGAAGACGAAGACTAAGTGTAGGACTGAGAGGGCTTGTCTGCAGCCATCCATTGATCCAAACGATCTTTGAGCACTTTGTGTTTAGAACAAATCTGTGGGTGTATAAAATGGAACCTTGGTGAGAGTGATTACTTAACTTATCCTCATATAGGGAACCGCATTGGATACATTTTTATATCCGCTGGAGTCCATTCTGACTCATGACAACCCTGCCGGGCAGAGAAGAACGGCTGCTTTGGGTTACCAAGACTTTAAATGTTCACAGGAGTAAGCAGTCTCCTCTTTTTCCTGCCACGTCACTGGTAGGTTTCAACTGATGACATTGTGGCTGCAGCTCATTATGCCACCAGAGCGCCATCATGGTCCTGGTAGGATCCTCAAAAAGGTTAAGTCCTATAGTTAATCATACAAGTAATTCAAGTATTGGAAAACACTGACTTGCTGCCACTGAGCAGGCATTTAACATATATGCTCATTTTGGGCTCCACTCTGCTCTAAGGGTCTGTAGTGCAAAGGCCTAAGACACGCGGGCCACCCTTGTTCAATGGGACCGTCACAGTAGCAGCCAGGATGGAAAGCCCAGTTTCAAATACGGTGCAGTCCTGGGAACGATCAGCCTTTAGTTAATTCAAAGCTACCAAACAGCTCTTAAGCACTTTCTCTAAACTAGATCCTATGCTAAATGTTGTCAGATAAATTATCCCATCTGACCTTCACTGGAGCATGGCACATCTACTGAGATATCTTCAGGTCACAAAAAGCTAATATTTCCACAAAATGGACTAACTCTAATTTTTTTTTTCCTTTTTCTCACTCCCCACAGGGGATTTAGGACGTTCTTTAAAGTTAAGGGGTTTAAATGATCGTAGACTTTTAGTTCTTCCTTGTCATTTATTTTTCTTCAGAATAACTGTATGATGTTAGATATGCAAGACCACTTACACGGTATTTTATAGACAATTTGAAGAATTATTCCACAGTGATTTTGATTATGCTTAATGGTTGTATTGGTGACTGGGTCAAGGTTTAATTTTTCTAGGTAAAATGTGACACTTTAAATTGAAACAGATCCAATTAAGTGTGGTAGATGCTGCATTCAGAGAACAAAGTCTGGGGATGGATGGGGTCGGGGGTGGGGGTGGGGGACGGGCAGCGTGTGCGGCAGTAGCAAGGGTGGGGGAGGTTATAATGAATGAAAAGAAGGAAAGAAGGAAATTTAAAAGAATGTATTCTTTCATTCTTTAAAAGAATGAAATTGATCTTTTTCTGCACTTCTGGTTATTGCGACTGTTCTTTCAGAGCTACCTCCTGCCACAGATTTTATTTCGCAAATGTAAGTAATACATATATCTTGTTTGAACTAAGTAAACAGTTGCCTTTATCAATCTGGAATGTTGTTGAGAGATAATTGGCGCTTAACAAAATAATTCCCAACTCTTTTCTTTACTTCAGTGCTGAATGTTTCCACATTTTCCTTGACCTTAATTCCATAGTCAACAGCTTTCCATCCAAGTGGCATGTTTCTAAGTGCCAGGTGTAGATGCAGATAGCTCATAGAGGATGTATAAAAATCAGTGTATGAGATAGCTGCTTGCACTTATTTAAAATTTCAAAACTCTGTTTCACTGGGGGAATTTACTAGAATGTATACGATTGGCATGCAAGGTATCAGTAACTCATTTTGATGTTTCTCACCATGATAGAATGAGTCGATGAGGACAACATTGTAAAATTAAGGAATTTCTCATCCCATTAGATAATGAGGGGATGATTGCCTGGATTCATTTGGGGGCAGATGTATGAGAGGACATAAGGCTCCCATATAATGTTTTGTATCATGATGGTGGAAAATAATTGGGTTTTGGAAGGGAAGGTGTCACGGGAATGGCTTAGGCAAAGCAAACAAGGCTGATAGCCCATCACGACTCAGTGACTCAAAATGTTGTGTATGCCCTGTGATGGTCCAGAGCTACCATGCTGAAGGTTATTTCATTTTATAAGGGCTTTCTTCGGTTATAAATCCAGATATATTAGACCAGGAAATTACTTCTGAGCAGTCATCATTTTGATATTGTCTTCCCTTACGTTACAGCTAATGCATTTATCATGGCACTTTTAGCACTCTACCACCAATAGCAACAATTAAAATGGCTATGAATTAAAAATACTCTACTATGCCAACACATGAGTCTTCAGGGGCAAAGCTTACGTAACAATGGCATGTACATGTCTTTGGATATAAAACTGATGCCAGCAAGTTACCATCAAGAGGAAATGGGTTTTGAATCATTTTCATTTAGTCACATTGGAACACACTCTGATCGCTTGCTCCTTCTCTTCTTGGGAACAAAGATGAGACGTTTGGGCTAGTTAGGAAAAACATAGATTATATGTTTCCTAATAGCCCAGGCCACCTATCCTTGGTTCCAATAGACCACTGTTGAACGGTGTCATCCAGGATACTTTCAAAGAGTCATATTCATCAGCAGATGTCTAGATGAAATGTATATTGTGAGGGAGTTCAAATAAAGAGAAAACATATCAGACTTGGCAGAAGCTTCACCTCTGTGTACTTGCTAGCTGCCCAAATGTGTATAAATGACCCACATCCTATTGGCACTACAAATGGAACTTAGAATATTTCTCACATGATTATTGAGATGAAGAAAACAAATTAGGTGCCATTGAGTCAATACCAATTGGTACAACCTTATGAACAACAGAACAAAACACTGGTCAGTCCTCTCCCTTCCTCACAATGTTTCCTGTATTTGAGCCCATTGTCACAGTCATGGTGCAAATCCATTTCCTTTTCTCTACCTCTCCAATTTACCAGACATGAAGTCCTTCTCTCGGTACTCATCTCTGCTGACAACATGTCCACAGTGTGGAAGACAAAGTTTGACCATCCTTGCCTGTAGGAAGCACTCTAGCTGTACTTCTCCCAAGACAGACCAGTTTCTCCTTTTAGAAGTCCGTAGTGTTTTCAATATCCTCCAGCACCATAATTCAAATGCACCACTTCTGCTGTCTTATTTATTTAATGGCCAGCTTGGATTCACAGTCAATGTGCATGGAAACAGCAATCAGGAGATCAAAAGACACATTGCATTAGGGAAATCTGATGTAGAAGATCTCTTTTCCTTAGTAAAAATCAAGGTTCTCACTTTGAAGACTGAGGTGTACCTGACAGAAGTCATAGTTTTTTCAGTTGCCTTACAGGCATATGGAAGTTTAGAAGGATAGAAGTCCAAACCCAGGGAACCAGTCTGAGGATAATCTTTCTGTGTCTGCTCTGGGATAATGCTCTTCTCTTCTTTCAAGACCTGTGGGCTAAGTAGTCCTTGGAAAGCTCATTGGGTCCTGGCATCAGTCTTCTTTTGGCTTCAGAGATTCTCTATTCACCACCCTCTTCCTCTTTCTGTGTTCACTCTTTCCCACTTTTATTTCCTATAAGATACAAGATGTTGCAGGACACAATGAAAAGAAATTCTCGTACATCTGGTCAGGGTTGTGATGGGTAATACTTTTTATGCTACCCTTTACCCTCTGAAAATTGATCGATCACATCACACCAGCACATGGGGATGATTGCATCATCGCATAACTGTCATTCCATGGAGGAACAGGGCTTAACCAAGCTTACATATGTTGGGGGGGAGGACACAGTTCAATCCACAGTAACAATACAACCTCTTGCTATTCCAAAGAAGAAAAATTAAGAATGACAATATTATGCAACGAAAGAGATAGAGATTTGTCTTTTCATTTTGGATAAAAGTGAGGCTTATTAAATGATAAATCTTAGGGCATGAAGGAGAAAATACGTTTTTCCTGCCCCTTTGTCCTCTACTGATCTCATTGCTCCACAGTACTAGAATGAATCACAGTTCAAACCTACGGGAAATATCAACTACAAGAAACAAGGAACTTCTCAACTAAAATATATGTGCTTTAATATTTGTATGTACGTGTTTGACTCTATTGGGGTCTTCAAAAAGTTCATGAAAAATGGAATTAAAAGATAAAGCTTTGCCATTTTCTCTCAAATGCAAGCATTTTAGCTAAAGTATAACCTGGAGAGAAATGCGCATGAATCACAAGTGTGCACATAACTTAATGACAATTGTGTTAGTCTGGGTAGACTATAGAAACAAATTCATAAACACGTGTATGTATATGAAAGAGAGGCTTATATACAAGAATGGAATGTTGAGAAAGCATCCCAACCCACTCCAGTCCAAGTCCATAAGTCCGATATTAACCCAATACCAATCTATAAAGCCTTTTGTACACTCACAAAGCACATTCGATGATGCCAGGAAAATCACAGGCCAGTGGGTGCAGAGTCTTCTGTATCCAGTGGTGGTAGAAACATTTCAGCGCTGGCAGGGGTCTCGCTGTGGCCTCCCAAGCATCTGAGCACTGGCAGGACTTTCCATGTAGCTTCTCTGGTCCCAGAGGTCTGGTTCCATCAGGGCAAGCCCATGTGGCTTCTCCAGTTTCGAGGGCTCAGGGTCTATCAGCATGCTGCAAATGTGTCTTCCTAGTAGAATATCTTCCGAGGGACGAAGTCTATGGTCTCTCATCTCCATGCAGGAAATTTCATGAGATTTCCCAGAATTCTCAGAGAAAACCATGCCCACACAGGTCTCATTGACTATCTCCAGATTGACAGGCTAGACTCCACCCCTACACTCCCAATCATAAAACTGACATGAGTACATGACTGCCACAACAATATAAACTTAATTGACATCAAATTCCACAATTCTTCCCCAATTTAATTTATAAGAGAAATTATTAAAATCAAATGCGTTGTCACCTCTCCAGTTGTGCTTTGGCTTAAAAAAGGACAATAATTAAGGATTATTTGCATTTATTTAAAAATTACAAATTATTAAAAACTGTAGTTGACATAAAAAATATGAAACTTTCAAAGTGGAAATGACAGTGCTCTTGACAGGAGTAGAAAGCTTCATCTTTCTCCAGGGGAGTGGCTGGTGGTTTCAAACTACTGACCTTGTGCTTGCCAGCCCAGTGTGCAACCCATTATGCTCTTTCTAATAGGATAAGAGACTTTTTAAAAAGAACTTTATGATTGCATAAATGCCAATGTAAAATGCCACAATGTCAAGAAAATGCCACAAAGTAAATACCCAATTTATGGAGAGGATTTCCATGGTCGAGGCCAGAGATGAAAGATGTCACGCACTTGGCAGCAATGAGGATAGGAAGTCCATGCTTATGACATCCCCTAACCACCTGCACAGCAGGTTATCTATTCTCATTGTCAGTTGATCCCTTGCCATCTTATATATGAATTATTACCATAAGCTTATTTTCCTCCTTATTGCTGTTAGATCTCTCTCCAGAAAAAAAGCAATGTAAAGACATATTCATATATCTTGCCATCTAGAAACCATCAAAGTTCTTTTATCTGTAAATTACTTTTCAAAAAAATATTTGTTGATCCCCGGAGTATAAAAGAATCTTCAAAAGAATTAAGTTCAAAGGATGCAGTATTTTAGAATCTTTAATACAATCAGATGAATAAAATATTTTAAACACCTGGCAAAGCATTTAGATGACGCTCATGAAATAGTCCTTCCTAGATTTGAAGGACTTTTGATAGGGGAACAGAAAGTCCTGGAGCATATGATTTCTGTGAGAAAATCATTCTTCTTCCTTGTGTTCAGATGCACGGACTCGATGGTGATGGTTTTAGTGAGAATGAAGTCTTCTCTGTATTAATCATTGAATAATATTCAATTACAAGGCACATAAAAGTCCTGTAAAGATAATCATGTAGCAAAGAGTGAAGTTAGTGGCACTGTCCAGTAAGCGCTGGACCGTTAACTACAAAGTTTGTAGTTCAAGTCCAACAGCCTGTTTGGTTGGAGAAATGTGTGCAGCCTCTGAAACTCTGTATGAGTCAGAGTCAACTTGGCCATCATGGGCTGCACTATGTAGATGCTTTTATTTCCATACTCATAATTACCAGTCCCTCTGGCACAATGATCATAGATGAAGAATCTGAAGATGAGATGAGGAAACTTGTGCAAGAACTTGAACACAGGTCAGTTTAGGCTCTTAAATACCATTCTTACTTAAAAGAAAATGCAGTTGGCCAAAACAAAGAGATATTAGGGTGGGGGAAAGAATTTTTTTTAATACAAACTACTAAGTAGACCTTAGGGGAAGTCATGTTTACATTAGGCCCTTGATCATTGAAATCCTCTCCATACTTTAGTTATCTACTTTGAGGCCTTTCCCTAACACCATTGTAGTTAGAATAGATTTTTTTTATAAGTCCCTTACCATATCAGAAAGAGCCCTGCCAGGGTCCTGGGTTCAGCAGTTGGAAACCACCAATTCTTCCACTGGAGAAAGACGAAGCTGTCAACTGCCATCTGCCCTTATCAATTGCTAAGAGTCTGAATCAGCTTGGTGGTGGTGAAATTTCACATCAGGAAAAATTCATGGTCAACAAAGAAAAGCACAGTTAAAAAGATAGTCATTGTTAATCTTTCTAATTATAATTTTGCCTCTCTAAGAACGAGAGCCAAAAATGTCAGTGGCCGTCTAAGTTCTGAGTCCAAACTTGGGAAGTCAGACCACAGATTGGTTGGAAAGACCCTGCTATGGATTGAAATCTATTCCCCCAAGAAAGTTATGTTAGCCTCTATAAATATGACCCTGCTTTAAAATAGGGGTTCCTGTGTTATTTTATGAGGTCATGCCTGAGTCGGGTGGGCCGAAACCTAATCCATTTGCAATGGTGTCTTATAAAAAAATAGAATAGACACGGGCACACAGGAGGACATGCCATGTAATAATGCTGAGGCAGATGTGTCTTAAGCAGTCAAGGAACAAAAAAGACCGCTAGCAGCCATCAGAGACCAGGAGCCAGTCCCAAAGGAGGAATTGACATAAAACTGATTTGGAATGTTAGCCTCTAGAAATGTGAAAAAAAAAAAAAAAAAAAAAAGAATGTCTGGAGTTGATTTGATGCCACCCGCCTGTGGTATTTGTGAAGTAGAAGTGACAGTCACACTAGGAAATAAAGACAGATCATCTTCCTATTGGGGTCCATAATATTTCAAATGTTATATAGATAATACTTGGATTGAGTATAAAGCAGAGCGGGACTAAGTATACAATTTACTACAAATCAAAGTTCCATAACTGGAGCTCAAACAACATTTTGGGAAGTTCAAAGAAGATAATAAAATATCTGTTTGAAAGGAAGCTCTCCAACCTCAAGCAGCTTGCTGAGAACTTCATTATAATATTGTGCCCCTTGACTCCTGTCAATCTGGAAGAGTAATTAGAGCCGAGCGCCTCCTGGAAAGTAAAGGCTGGAAATCAAACCAGCTGAGGTCATTTGTCCTATGGGCAGAGACCGCGAATCGAAGGCTCAGCTGTTCCACTAATGGCGCTGTTTCCTCTCTCCATCAGAGACAAAAGGAAGTAGCCTTGAAAGGCAGGAGGAATGATTGGGTACCCCAAGGGAAAAAATTAATAAATTTCCTGATATCAACAATTAATAAGAATAGCTACCATTTATTGAGAATGTGTGTTTGCCAGGCACTAACCCAAGAGAGCTCGCATGGAAAATATTTCCTCCATTTTTCAGATAAGGATACTTAAGCCTGAAACACTAAGATGGTTAACCCAGGCTCAAGCAATGAGTTATTCAGTAGTCCAATGAGACTAGCGACTCAGATTGACATGACTCACAAAGCCATGTGCTTGTTTGACCTTGGAGCATTTTGCAAGCTGTGGGATTTCATACATGTGTCTTGCAAAGATATTATATAGTCAAGTATCCTAGGGAAATGCTATGATAAAAATGTTTTAAACACATTCATTGACTATTAATTTTGTCAAAATATACTGCTACTGTGAATTATGGATTTTCAAAGGAGGATACAGATAGCTGGTGCTTTCCAAAGGTGTTAGACTTGTAATATAACTACTAGCACCTTAGAATCCATGTTATATGACACAAACACTGAGTCCAGTTGTATTGCACTATTTTATTTCAAGATCTCCTTCAGTAGATTTTTCCAAAAGTGAGATAAATAGCTCATGGAATCGGTCCAAATATCTACTCTTTATTTATTTTCCTTGTTTTCCAACATATGTTAACACACTCCTGATTTGTCCACACTGCTAAAGAGTGTATGAGAAACCCACTCTGTCTCCACAGAACATTTACCTGCTAGGAAGTTTTCTCTTCATAGCATATCTCCTTTTTCCCTCCAAGTGATTTCATGAAGTAACACAAAGAAAGACCTGTACTACAGGCAGGTGTGGGGCTTGTTCACAATATGAGTTGTATCCAGGTATGTGACTGTAGACTCTACTCCGTTTCTGATGCAGGTAGGCATGAAAGCTATGTGGAGTGAGAAACCCATGTTCTTTAGCCACTCCCCAAGGACACAGCAAAATGACTCCTGTTCCCGGGTCCAGCTTTCCAGGCCCTTCTGATGTTTGGTATTTCTCATGCCCCCGTACTTTGTAGTCAGGGAAAGACTCACAATGCAGTTAGAGAGAGAGAGAGAGAGAATTCCCACACTTCCAGAAGTGTCCCAAAGCTGTTTTGTGATGGTTGTTTTGTGCTCTCAAAAGCAGTGTTAACATTAGTGTCTGGCATGCCCCAATGCCTAAGGATTGTATAGATTTTATTAAAAAGTAAATAGGTTTGGACTTTAACCAATACTAGTGTCAAAACATGACTCTAATAAAGTGACCAGATTTTAACATTGGTAAAGCAGGACATCACTGACCTTGGGGTGGTATGCCCTTTCCATTCTTCCGCCGTTCCCTAGCTTAGCCATGCATTCTTTCCAAAAATCGGGACTTTTTAAAAACACATGCGGGAAAACCTGTTTACAATCAGGACTGTCTGGTCCCGCCAAAGCAGGACGTCTGGTCACTTTACACTAGTGTCCCTTTGCCTATAGCCTCCCAGTTAGAACTTTCTCCCTAGAAGTGCTTCATTTCTGATCAGTTCAACAACATAGACCAACAAAAAATAATGGTCTATGTTTCTTCTTACTTTCTTGAAGAAAAGATAGTTGGAGAAAGACAATAGCAATAATAATAATAATAAAGTAAACCAGGAAATAATTGATACTCTATAACAAGTAATTTGGATTTCTGAGTTTTATACTCAATTGAAAGTTCTGAGGGCAGGAAATTTGTCTAATTTCTCTCTTTATAGTACTGTGGTTTCCATTTAGTAGGCACTAAGAGAAAATGGAATGAATTCGTGAATTAGTTTATTCCAATTACTTGATTTAAAGGGAAAAATGGTAGGATAATCCTTTTCAATAAAATCGACTTTCATTAGTTTCAAGTGAGGTCTCCTCCTTCTTAAATAAACTTCAGAAATGTTTCATAAAAATTCTGCAGGACTATTAGTTCCTTAGAAATATAATATTCCATTGAAGATTTTTAATTTAGTAAATTTTACTTTATGTCTGTGTCAGTCCGGGTAGGCTAGAGGAACAAATTTCATGGACATGCATATCAATCTAAGGAAAAGGTTTATATATAAGAGAAATAGGACATTAAGAAAGCATCCCAATCCAGTCCAGTCCAAAGTCATAAGTCTGATATTAACCCACACGCCTGATATCAGTCTATAAAGTCTCCTTCTGACTCACGAAATCAACAGCATGCCGCTCCAGCTTCAGAGGTCTGGCTCCATCAGGGCAAAGCCGTGTGGTCTCTTTGCCGGCTCCTCCAGCTTCTCAGACACGGCCATCTTGTCCGTGATTTATCATCTCTCAGACTAACTCCCAACAACTGGGGAAGATAGCTTCTCATCTTCATGAGGGAAATATCGTGAGATTTCCCAGAAGTCTCAGGAGAAAGCCATGCCCATATAGAGGCCTCATTGGCTACTCAATGGCTATCTCCAGATTAACAGGCTAGTCTCCACCCCTACATTTCAATCATAAAATTAACATAAGCACATGACTGCCCCAATGTCTATCATGTGGAATCTACCTCAACACTCCTGTAGCACTATGTTCCTAAGAACTAAAATATATTGGTACTCTCTTCAATTCATAATTATTAAGGAATAAATAGGTACAAATCAGCAACATGGGGAAAAGATGTGTCAACCTCCTCTCATAAACAGCCTTGGAGATCCTCTGGGACAATTAGTTGTACTCTGTCCTACTGGTTTCCTGCCAGCCAGAATCAACCTGATGGCAGTGGATTTGGTTTCCAGAGAGACAAAAGTATGCTCATCACGTGCCCATGGTATAATCCCAAGTATACGGATGTGACCATGTGAAAGATGCTTTCAATGAATAATAAATTACTTTGCTCGCTTTGGAGTTAATGATATTTTAAGTGAAAACCTGAGATGATAAAATTTTAGACTGTCCACTATTTTGGAAATCTGTGAATACATCCTCCCCCTCTTCATTTAATAAATAAGGGAATTGAAACTTGGACAGCTTCAGAAATATGCCTAAGGGCACACAGCAAATTACTGGCAAATTCGGTGCTAGAAATCAAGATTTTTAGCTCCAAACACAATATGCCAAGTTGTCCCTCTCTTGGGTTGACTTTCTTTACCAGACTCAGTCAACGCCAACCACTGACCTGGGAAACTCCTTCCACGCGTGAGGGTTGTGGATTGTTGGAAACAGCCTCGATAGAGAGAAAATGTCACTGTTTCACATGACTCCTTTCTAGCGATGACTTTGGCTTTTAGAAAGATTTGTCTCTGCAAAGCAAAACATTCATTTGTATTAATAATGGAGCACCAAAGCTACCAAGTACGGTGTAAGACACCGAAAGAAGACATGTCTCACAGCAACCTATGAATAATGAAGAGAGAGGTTTGAGAGTAAATTAGTCCCCTATGAACCTTACTGGGACTTGAAACTCACCAGCCTTTTTCTTCTGCTAGAGAAGTGTTGTGTGATTTGATAAATCACTTATAGGGCACACTCCTTAATATTTTTACCATGTTGAAATTTCTCAAACAGGAAACAATGGTAAAAGGAAAATCTAACTCTACAGACTTAACGACATCAATTTTTCTTTCAAACAGAACAGGGAATTTATGGAAAAAAGGGGAAAACAAAACAAGCAAACCCATTTGGTCCAAGGGTCCAAACTATTTAGAGCTGTACTCTTACTAATCGGGTCGCATTATGGCTATTTTGATTTAAATAGCAATTTGGTTAAGTCAAGAAATTTACAGGTTCCTGGGTAGTGAAAACAGTTAACTTGCTGAACTGTTAACTAAAAGGTTGAAGGGTGAGCTACCTATGAAACCTCAGAAAAAAGGTGAGCTTCTCTCCTTCAAATATTAAAAAACCATTTTAGAAGGAAAGGTGATTATGGCCACCAAATCACAAGCACAGGATGGTTTCCTCAACAAACAGAGGAGAACCCCAACCAAAAGGGAACATGGAGCTCTCTGGAAGCCAGTAAGACAACTGAAAAGCGAAACCGACTAAGGCGTCTTAGGGTTGGGGACCAGCCAGACTTGCTGGTCTTTCTGTCTCCCCTGCACGGGGACCATCAGCCTGAACAGCTGTCTTGCCCTGGCCCTGCCTTGCACAAGCCCAGCCTTCCTGGCTCAGATTTCAGCTCAGCCAGTCAACCCTCTCAGCTCACACACTGGCTTGTGGGGGCCTTCCACTCATGCCCTCCTCCCCCGTGCATGTGAACGCGTGTCTTTGCCCATCAGCAAGAGGACCAGAAAGCCCCAACTAAACTGTAGGCTCCATCTTTTTACTTTTCACATTTTATATTCTTTCTGTATTATAACTGAACCTTTGTTTTTTTCTGATGCTAATGTCCTCTTTACACAGCTCTGCAGTGCTTTAGATGCATGTGCCCCAGAGGCAAACACAGGCAAACCACACTCACTGAAGTCAAGTGTGTTTTTTGTTTGGGGTTTTTTGTTTTGTTTTGTTTTGGGGGTGGGGTTTGGGGAGGGGGTTGTGGGGTTTGGGGAGGACATTTTTAAAACTTTATTATGATGCACATTTATATAGGAAAACATTTGGCATTTCAACAGTTTTTAAACAATATGATGATTTCGTTTTTCTTTTCTTTCTTTTTTTTAAAGTCACAATAAAAATCTTTATTTAGGCTTGGTCAGTACAGGTAAGATATATTGGGGTCACAGAGCAATATGCATTAACAGGATACAACAGTTTATAAAAACTGAGCAACTATGCACAGGGTTTCTTAAACATTTAGTCACGTAAAAAGCAAGTGCACAGATGGATGGTGGAGAAAACTGTATCTAACACTGAAAACTACTCTAGGACTCCATCAACAAGTCCAGCTTTCAGTGATAAAAGTACAGGCAAATTGGCAGTCCTCAGCCACATCTACTGTCACAAGTCTGACTGTTGTGTAAGCAGAACAGCATGAGTTAGAATGCCCTTA
The DNA here is from genome assembly GCA_004026705.1 of Nesogale talazaci. Lineage (NCBI taxonomy): Eukaryota > Metazoa > Chordata > Mammalia > Afrosoricida > Tenrecidae > Nesogale > Nesogale talazaci. Next base: position 280,577 of record PVJH01000344.1, read on the forward strand.
CACAGGACAGGTTCTAGGTATACACAGATCTGTACAGACATCATTATGTTACACTTTAAGAAAGATTTGCATTTACAACTTCACATTAACTCATATAAAAATAGCAACCCTACACAAAGGTCCTTTTAACCACATTCAAAGTAATTAACTGATTTTGTTTTTCTTCTCCATCTCCTGAGGGTATAGACCTGCCCACATTCACCCCACCATAGCAACAGAAGTTCATGGCCACACCCAGGCCAAACCCCCAGTCCATTGTTTTCTTCTATTCTCTACACATACAAAATGTTCCTTTCTTTCTTTATCTTCTTTCCCTTCTTGAATTTTCCTTCCCCTTCTCTTTTCTTCCTCTTTCACTTTTCTGTGAAAACACCAGAAGGGCCCTGGGCTGAGCCAGAACTTTCGTAGTATGCATTTTTCCTGTTAGAGCAGCAGGGAGCTACTCTCTAAGTTAGTGCACTTGATGGAGTTGCCTGGGAAGATTCTCTCTGGTCACTGAATTTTCCCATAAAAGCAGTTGCACTTGAACCTCATTTTTTTGTGATGACCAATTTAAGAGAACAGCATGCTGCTGTGAAATTGTGTTTCCTACTTGGGAAAAATGCTATAGAAACTGTTGTGATGATGAACACAGCTTACTAGGACAGCGGGGTGGGAAAGACTCAAGTGTCCAAGTGGTTTTCTCCTTTCAAAAGCAGTGAAATGCTGATTGATGATAAATCTCATTCTGGATGTCCATCAACTTCCCAAATGGAAGGAAATGTCTACTCACAGTGCATGTGGAGTTCATTCCGCCGGGTCAGAGGGTTCATCGTGTTTTCTCTTTAGATGTTCTGAAAAGATTGCATGTCAGTGTGTGCCCAAAAAGGTCAGATTTCTGACAGTTGGGAGACTAGCTTTTGCAACCAAAATAACTCAGATGCCTGTTCACCCAACCATCTCAATGTGACAGTTTGGGGCAAATAAAGCATGTCTCTCTTGCCCCACACACCTGACTCACCTGACCTCGCGCAGGTGACTTCTCAGGGACATAAAAAGACAGCAATCTGACAATGAGAAAGAGGTGAAGGAAAAAATGATGAGTTTGAAAAACGTTTCCAAGAATGGAATTCCAGATTTGACAAACGTGTTCAGTGTAACAGAGTAATTTGAAGGTTGCTTTGTAAAAAAATGTTAAATACATAGCTTTGAAAATAAATTCTATTTTGGGGGGTACCTCCTTTTATAAATACACATATATCCATAACCCTTCTGCCACCTCGATTGTTTGCTCACACTTTTCTTCTACCCCACCCTCTATCTCCTTCTGCTCTTTCTCTCCCTCTCCTAGTGAAACACACTTCCACATTGCATTTGAAGTCTCATTACCCCTCTTAAGCTTCTCTTCCCCACTGTTTTCACAAACTTTTTGGTCCAGCCAGGTGACTCCTTATTGTTGCGATTCCTTTTATTTTATCCTCCCTCTTCTTAGCTTTCACTTACTCATCTCTCTCTCTCTCTCTCTCTCTCTCGATCTCGATCTCGATCTCGATCTCGATCTTGATCTTTATTTTCCAATCATACATTATCCAACTTCCACTAGAGTTCATCCCCATAACGCCATGCATCCACTAATGGCCACACCACAATGTTACAGAAATAGCAGTCAACAACAGCACATCCCCCAGAATCAAGAAAAATAAATCCAAATAACCCAAACCACCATGGAGAACACTGAATTAGAGACCCTGAAGTGACTAGAAATAGAATACAAAAGAATGCCATTTCCGTCCCTTCAAACAAGGTGAGGAACATGAATGAAAATAACAGAAGAAATTGAAAAGCTAAGAACTTACACCAAAAGGAATCCCAGAAGGTAAGAAGCAATGAGATCACAGAATTAAGCAGTGCAGTAAAAGAGCCGAGTAATAAAAGGGAATAAAAGAGGGCTGAGCCCCGGTGGTGTAGTAGTTGAGTGCGGGACTGTGGCCTTACAGGGCTGGCTGTTCAAATCCAGCAGCAGTTCCCAGGAGCAAGGCTGGGCTTCCCACGGCCTCCAGGGGGTAGTGATGCCCCCCCCCCTCCAAAACAAAACAAAACAAAAAAACAACAAAAAAGAAAAAAAAAAAAAGAAAACTCACATCCATGACCTGGAAAACAAACACTCTTGATTACAGCCATTGAGAGAAACAATCAACAAAGGAGCAGAAACACCTGAGGAATACCTGAGGGTGACGTGGGACACCATCAGGAGAAACAGCCTCCCGCTCATGGAGATCACAGAGGAGTTAAAAAAATCAGACGATAGTGTGAAAATTCATGGAAGAAAAATGCACCAACATCATGTTCAAGAAGTGGAGAGACCATCAAATAGGATAGCCGCCCCCCCCCAAAAAAAAGAAAAGAATCACTACATATTATAGTCAGCTCTCCAATCTCCAGTAGATGGAGGGAAGGGAAAAAAGTCACAAAGAAAACTATCAGGATAAGGTCCGACTTCTCTGGAGAAAGTATATGTGCAAGAAACAATGTAGTGACATATATAAAATTCTGTGGGGAAAATAACCTTGCCAACCAAGAATCTTATATCCAACAAAATTATTCCTCAGAGTACTAAGGGCGTGCAGCGGAAAACAAACCAACAACAAAATTAACAAAAAACCAATGTCCAGGAGAAAATATATAAATAAGTAAATAGTAATAATAAAAGAAAAATCTGTAAATAGTTCAAGGTCTACTTTTGACCTCTAGGAATACCCCCCAGTTGAGTCCTATGGGCAGCCATGCCCTGCCCCCCAAGTCTATCCTTGGCACCCCCTCAGGACCTCCATGCTCTGCTCCCTCTGTGGCATGCCCTTCGTGTTTTGCCTCACTGTGGTGGGGTCAGACCGGGTACAATCCCTGCTCTATAGCTTTGTTTAGTTATTTATGCCACATCACCCAGCAAATATTTCATTGGAATTATTTTTATTAGCAAGCCCTAAAACAGTCTAGATAACATCATCCACTCTTTGGTGAAGAAGCGGCTTTTTTTGTTTTAAATTATAGGATCCTCCATACATGGCAGAGGTTGGCATGATTCTTCAGGGATATTTTCCAGATTTCCAGACTTATTGGATTCAGCAGACAGAAGGGAAAGAACAGCGCATGCCTCCTGTCCTTTTGCAGCACGGAGCCTGTGTTTTCTGCTCTGGAACCCCTGTCAGGGGGCCTGTGTCGTGGGGCCAGATCTCTCCTGGGTATGACAACTTAAGATGAGCGACTGGGGCAGGATTGCAGGGACCAGCAGTTTATCAGTCACAGAACTCTTGGGAGTGCTGGCCACTGAAGCCTGGGCCCAGTGGGGGCAGATTGCCATTTGAATTCCACTTCCTCTTATGACTCCCTTTAGTCGGAGAAATGATCTGCTAGTTGGGCATATTTGGATTTACTGCTTTATTTTCTGGCTATTGCATCAAGGGGGGAAATATGCACTGTACAAGTTCCTTAGCAACACTGAAAGGCCATTTGTCTCATCACATTCTGCCCTTTTATAGCACTCTTTCTGCCTAGATTTTTCTCAGATTCTTATTTAATAACTCGAGCATGCGGTCTCAACAGCCTTCTCTGCTGGAAACACCCATTTTGGAAAATTTCTCACTGAAAAATGATCTATTCTGAGGAATGCAATTCCAGCAGTTTCAAAGTTCATTCCCTACTGTCACATGGTCACATTTCAGCACAGATAAAATATACAAGTCCCTTTTACGCACCCAGCTCCTCCGGGATCATGTTGAAGAAATCCTGCAGCTGATCTGCATAATGTACCTCAAGGCAGAACTCCTTTTCAATAATGCAGTGTATACATCCATTTATCTCCCCTGAGAAGGATGTCTATATTAAATTGTGTTGTTTCTGCTGTTAGGTGCCATTCCCATCAGTGTCGCTTTATAGTGTCCCAATGTGACAACGACCTTAACAGTCTCGTGGTTAGACGTGGTGCCGTCTGGGTGGCTTTTATTTTGATTACTAGCCAGCCACAATTGTGGACCGGACTGTGACCGGACTGCCCATGAAAAGTGACTTTGATTAAATCTAAGCAATGCTTAGTTTTAGCGCCATAACACACTAGCATATCCAGAGTCATTTCTTAATGTTTATTTAATTCCAGTTTGATTTTTCCTCTCCAACCTACCACTCATGATAGATGGATATTGTCATATTTTATTTACACATCTTAAGCTATTCAGTCCATTTGGGATTCTGTGTGATGTAGGTTCTGGGAAGGGTTGACAGGGCACACAGACAAGCGATTCTGACTGTTCATTCCGCAGACTGGAAGGAACTTTTTTTTTTTCTGGTAGGAACTTTTAAGCCAGGGTCCTCCATCAATTTCCTAACACGGCAGTAGCGGCCCGGTGAAGGTCCTTGACCAACAGTCTCACCGACAGCAAGCCAACAAAGGGTATCATTCTCTGACAGTACCTCCAAGGAAAGGCAGCAAAGCACAGCAGAAGGGGGATTTGAGAGTCAGACAACCGAAGGTTTAAATCCTGCCCTGACACTTAATCTACAAAGTAACCCTGGGCTGGTGATTTTACAATTCTGAGACTTCCTGAGATATAATTAATCATCTAGAGTTATAGTTCAGGCTAATAAAGGAAGCAGCACAGAGCAGTGGTTAAAAGCTAAAGATGTTCCATCTATGCGACTTTCTCTTTGCTCAGCCTTGGTCAAGTTAACTTTAATCTCGCTAAGCCTCTACTTACCTTCTGTGAACTGAGGTAATAATTGTAAATTCTCATGGAGTCTTTGGAAGGTCTGAATTTTCAAAATGAATGAAAACCATGCTTCAAAAGATGAGGCACCTAGCGCACTCTCCCTATTAGTTGTGTCTTTTTATTAAATTGTTTGTATTTCCTGCCACTAGTAAGTAGTCTTGCAATACAATGAAGTGTCTCCTTCCTCTATGTCCCCATTCAGGATCTCTTTCTTATCTGAGTTCCAATTAATACTATGAGGTCACAGTTATGAGAGAAACTGAGTTAGTGAAGGGAAAGAGAGATGTAAACCAAATGAAATCCATTGCCACTGGGTCTCTTAAAACTCTGTAGGACAGAGTAGATCTTCTCCCCAGGATTTCAGAGATTGCGAATCTTTATGGAAGCAGACTGTCTCATCTTTCTCTAGTATAGCAGCTGGTGGACCGGAACTGTTCACCTTCTGATTACCATCCCTACCCTTACCCCACAGAGCCACCAGGTTTCTTACAAAACCAAGCAAAAACTCAATGCCAAGGAGTCAGCTCCAACGCATACAGAGTCGACAGGGCAGGGCCCAGCTGCCCCTGTGAGTTTCTGAGACTCTAGCTCTTTACCGGAGTGAAAAACCTTGTGTTTCTCCACTGAAGCAGCTTGTGCTTTCAAATTGCTGATCTTCAGCTTAGCACCCAAGGAGCAGTACACAACCCAACTCACCACTACAGCTCTGAAGACTTCTTATGTATACAAATGCAAGGGCCTGAAAATGTACACCAGTATTCCACTTTGTTAGTCTTATGTAAGCATTCAAATTTTATTTTTCTTTGAAGAATCTAATCCTTAAGACAGATATTTTGAAGAAAAGTTGTACTTCATTTATGGTCTCAATCCAAATATCTGTTTATTTTTTATGCAAGTCATTTTAGCTGATGTAAACACTTAGCAATCAAAGTACTTTGAAAATGTTTTATCTATTCTTAATAAGTAGTATTTATCCTACAGCGAAATACTTTATGCCCTCAGCATTACTTTTAGAATGATACATATTTATGTATAATAGTTTTCTACTTTTAGAATGAATTCAGAGTTGTCTCTAAAAAATTATATTTACTTAAATTTTCCTCAAGCATTTGGTGTAACTCTCTCAAGTATACTCTTTGATGATTTTAAGTTTATAAATTTCTTTCATCTTCTTGTAGCTGATTTGTTTATCTCCTCATTCAATCAGAATATTTTAGATGAATATTGAAATAATCATTGGCTTTTAAAAGATCCTGTAATCAACAAGAAGATATTACTATAAATGATATACATATTTCATTAGTTTTAAGTTGTACTAATTCTTTTCAGCTTACTTCATATGTATGTTTTAGTTACCTTTGGCATAGTTCATAGTTATAACTGAAAGTACTTTCACTCCCATCTCCAAAATAAAGCTTATTGCTACTTTCCAAACTTGGTGAATTTCTATCTATTTTTGGTAAATCATTTATGTGTATAATAGCTGTGCATATATGTACATAAATATAAATGTATCAAATTGATATCCTGCACAAAACTCCAAACTCCCTGCCATCAAGTCTATGCTGACTCGGCAACCTTGTAAGGCAGTGTAGAATTGGGGGAAGACTCATTAACAGTCTATAATTTGCAGGTGATACAATCTTGCTTGCTAACAGTGAAGAGGGCTTAGAGTACTTATGGATAAAGACCAAAGAATATAGTTGTCAGTATGCTACAACTAAACAAAAAGAAAAGAAGTATTTTCATAACTGGAACAATAGGCAGCATCATGATAAATGGAGAAAGTGTTGAAATTATCAAGGATTCATTTTTCCTTAGAAAATGCCCAGACAAGCAGCAGTCAAGATGTCAAAGAACCTATCTCATTGATCAAATCTGCTGCAAAAGTGATCAGATTTTAAGTGGGAAACCATTGACTGGGGGCGGGGTGAGGGATTCTTGATTAAAAATTTGGTCTATATGGAGCAACAAAAATTTTCATAGAATACAAAAATAGTATTGTAATATACTTATTTTAATTTTAAAACGCCTGGGGATGTTGTTAAATTGCTTTTTTTTTTTAAAGTGGGACATCTGGTCACCTTATGCAAAAGGCATCTTTAAAGTGTTAAAATGCAAAGATGTCACTTTGAGGCTTGAGGTAAACTTGACTCAAATCTTGGTGCTCTCAATCACTTCATATGCATGTGAAAGGTTGACCAGGAACATGGAAGAACAAAGAACTAACACCTTTGAATTATGAGGTTGACATAAAATATTGAACACACAATGAACATCAAAAGAACAAATCTATGTGGGAAGATGTTCACCCAGAATGCTCCTTAGAATAGAAGATAGCAAAATTTAATCTTCCATACTTCAAACATTTCATCAGGCAGAAGCAGTCCCTGAAGATGGATGTCATTCTTGGTACAGTACAGGGTCTGAGAAAAAGAAAAAGATCTTCAACAAGATGGAATAACATGGACCCGGTCACTGAGCCGCCACCGAGCACTCAGCAAGCCTCCCCCTTGAGGCCCCTTTCTTCCCGAAGTACAGTCCCCATCTGCCCGCCTTCTCCAGCCACTGTCTTCCGCAGGTCGTTCCCACCGAGGAATCATAGCGTGTATCTACTATACAGAACCTCCAATCTTTCCACCCCTTTGCTGATGCCAGTCAGGGTGAAAACCTGCTGCTGCGGGGACTGAGGATTAGATCCATATAAGAATTCAACAGCGCAACAGCAGGAAGACCCTGACCACTGTCCAAGGGATTGCTGATGATGACAGGAAGAAACTAGTGAAGATGTTTATGAAGAAATTTGCCTGCAATGGTCCTGTGAACATCCAGAATATGGAGAAGGGATTCAGTTCCACGGTGACCAGCCCAGGAACACATCCCTGTACCTCATAGATTTTGAACTGACAAAGGACAACCAGCTGAAGGTCCATGGGTTTTAAGTGCTTATGGTTCACAGAAGCTTAAGTCAGGATTTCCTTGCAATGAGTAGCAAAATTCCCTCCATCCCTTGTCACAAGTTTAAAACCTCACAGCTTGTATGATGTAACCATTTGGAGTCCATTTTTAACTTGGACTAGTGTAACTCCTTCATGCAATAAACTGAAAAGAGTCATGCTGTCTAGTGTTGAAGCCCCTAATTGAAACAGACGTCAAGCAGTAGGCGCCTTGTAGTGAGTGCCCCGTCTGAAACAAAACAGTAGCATCATGTTTCAGCCAAGCTCAGAGCCCAAAATTTTCAGACAGCTCTCTCTGGCCAGAAACTACCTTGCCCTAAGAGAGTGGCACCCACCTCCTGGACAGCCCCCAGTGGAGAGGAAGGAACAAGATAGCTGTGCCACCAGAGAGTAGCTTTGGCAACAAGAAAGATGCCCTGGTGTTGTAGCCATCTGGTCAAGGAAGTGGACTTTAGGAGATCAACCTCTTCCCTCTGGTCAGGTGACAGGGTTTCTGGCTTTGCCACCAAGGTCTTGGCTCTTTTTGACCAGACATACCCTAGCTAGGGGGTGTCCAAAGTCACCAGAATGTGAGGCCAGTTGTCTGCCAGCAATAAATTTTTGATAAGGGAACAAATGTCAAAAGATGTAGCTAGCTGTAGCACTTGCAACTTAATAATAATAGCTGCCCAATGCCATGTGAAGTAGCAACTGCTTTCCTCCTCCTCCTTCAGTTTTAGTGTTATGTGAAATTCTTATTTAAATAAAACTTGTTTGCAGGGGAAAAAAGTGGAATAGCACAGTGGCTTCGACAGTGGGATCAGACATAGCAAAGGTTGTGAGGATGGGGCAGGATTGGGCAGTGTTTCTATCGTGCATCGTGTCAGTGTGAATTAGAACTAACTCAACAGTACCATACTAATGACACATAATCAGAGGAAATGTAAAAGCAGAATGTTACTAGGTTTAAGACCATCTTCATCTAATATTCTCTCTGTACCATCTTTTCTCACCTTTTTCTTCTGCTACCATCATGGCTAGGTATAATAACCCTGTAATGCATGCCAATCAGTTATCATGATAGTGAAAAGCTCATTGCTATTGAGTCAATGCCAACTCACAGTGATCCTTTAGGACAAGTTAGAACTACCCTGTGAGTTTCCAAGACTGTAACTAGTCATGGGAATAGAAAGCCCTGTCTTTCTCTTGTATCCTGATAGTAGATGTGATGGGTAAGTTTGTTATGCCAACATGGCCAAAGAAGATAGGTGGGTCTCTTGTGACAACATGGCCCTTGCCCTCTTGGTCTTGGATCTTTGGATCAGCTGGCTGCCATGTTTGTCCTGTGCCTTGATCTTCAAGCAACACTACTCTTGGGACACCTAATTGGTGAACTGTGTGGCTGTGAGTTGAGGTTCCTACTGTGTTGTTGTGAATTGAGGTTTTTCAAGTCCTGCTTTGCTACGCTCCTGGAATATACATCTCTTGAGCTGGAGACTGTTGGACTCTGTCATCTGGCTGACTGTTGGTGACCTGCTTTGCTGTTTGCTGCTTGAGGCCAGATAGCCTGAATTGCTCTGCAGAGGACTACTCCGTGACCCTCAGGACTCCAAGGACTAACAGTCTACGAGCTATCTCATGCAAGTGAGTTGCACTAAGCCATTTGTACTGCTTTATAGATTAATTAACTGTTATTTCTTATTTTATATATCCAATCTATATAAATATATAAAGAGAATTGCTAGTGGCCTGGTTTTGTTTCTCTAAGAGAACTCTGTATAAAACAGTAGGTAACAAGTATTCTGAGTTTCTTTTCCCCTCATTTCTTCTCATAGTTGCTCCATCTTCCTCTAATTACCATTACTGTTCCAAAACACATTTATAGGCTATGAAAATGCATGCAAAAGAACACATCCATGCACACCACACCTATCCTTACAAACACACAAGTGATACTTCTACCATTTTGTTTAACAGGTCAGTGACTCAAGTTCGCCAGCAGCTCCATAGGAGAAAAGAACTAGAAATTTGCTACCGCCAAGGAAAATCTATGGAGTAGTTCTAATCTATTATCTGGGCTGATTATACATAAAATTGACTTGATGGCATCTAAAAACACTAAGACTGTGTTATGAATTTCATTGTGTCACACAGAAAGAAATATAAGAAATACAAGAAATTCCCATGAATGTGTGCTTATTTAAGAAGTAGAGCAATAATCAAGTTAAAGTGAGTTTCAAGTAAACCCTAATCCTACATGAATTTTAAATGCAGGTGAGACAAACTTCTCTTTTTGAGAAAAGGAGAGTTACAGAGTCAAATATAGAGAGGAGGCTATATGAAGACAGACAGCGATTAGAGAACTGCTGCCACAAACCAAGGAATTACTAGAGCTGAACCCTGGTGGGGTAGTGGGTGTGTGCGGGACTTCAGCCCACAGGGTTGACAGTTCTAATCCAGCAGCAGCTCTCCAGGAGCAAGGCTGGGTTTCCTACTCCCACCACATACACACAAAAATTTTTTTAAAAGAAAAGAAACTAGAATAGTCAAAAAGGAATCATCCTCTAGAAATTTTTGCTAGAGAATAGCCCTGCATACACCTTGATTTCAGACCTCTAACTCCTAGAACTATAGATATTAGCCATTTAATATGTGGTCACTTCTTAAAGCAGTACTAAAAGATGAATGCATACTGGGGGCATGAGGAGTGAGAAGGACCCTTGGCCACTGCCACCTTTAGAGAAAATGAAACCCCAGTAATCTTTTTTGTCTTAATGCAAGTAGTGATCATTTAAGAATATTCCAACAAAAAAAGAAAGAAAGAAAAAGAATATTCCAACAAAGCACAGGTAGGATAAAATTGGCCAGGATTCTCCACAGAAAATGGGATTCTGACCGGCCTTCCCGGACTACCCTGACTCAGCATTTGCTTGGAGTGATCATTTGCATACATTCCATGAAGTCTAATGCTTCCTTGGTAATAAAAACATGGCAAGATGGAATACACACCATGTTTCATGCATTTTAATGTCCTAATATTTGTTAACTTTGACTCAAATATAAAATATATCCAGTTTTAACACTTTAGGAGGGCTGAGTGCCTGGCCATCTGTTCATGTTGAGCTTTTTCTTCTTAGGCATTTCACTTCCACTTAATTGTAACTTTGATGCCAGTGGCACAAATCCTAAGATACTTTTTAATGTCTCATTCAGTCCTCTTCCTGATCTTTGGCTCATCTTGATTGCTTTTATATTTATGTCTTAAACTAAGAAATGTTTTCCTGAATAATACAACTTCATTTTCTTTATCTTATTTCTATTTATTTTTTTTTAACTCCTTGGCCTCCTTCCCAACCCCCCAGCTCATTTTGGCTTACCAAGTCCATGGTCAAGTCCCAGGACTGTATAATTTTTCTTAAATATCTTGTTCTCTCAATTTCACTCCAGTTTCCAGTTTCAATCACATTATCCGATTGCACACTATAATTTTGCTTTCACATTGACACCTACTCTGCATAATTAAATAATTTGTTGATACACTCAATTTTCTGTTGACTCTAATCCAGGTGCTCCAGCTAAGATAATAACAGCCAGCATTTAAGAACCTGCCCATGGTAAAATGTTGAAATAAGAAAAGGCTGTCTCTGCATTTTCCTCATAGGGATAATCAACTATGTTTCCTATCTCCTTCTTTCCCCTCTTTGCTGTCTCCTTCCAACATGTGAAGTGACTAGCTATTCTGGATGTACTCATCCATTCTTGATTTTAAATATTCTTCTCCCCTACCCTCAAATATTATGGTAAATCTATTGCCTCTCTGTACTTGAAAATGTAGTGAAATTTGTAAAATCCCAACCTTATCATTTCCACTAAGATGTCAGCTCTAAGGGTCTAAGTTCAATTGTGCTTAAAAAAAAAAACACATCAAATGTGAACCATGCTGAAGGCATCGTAGTAGGTGCTAGGATTGTGAAGATGAAAAAGCTATCAGTGTGAACCATAAAGCTTATTAAGAGTCTCTGGGATAGATGAATGGTTAATACATTGTTACTAACCTAAAGGCTGGTGTTTAGGTTACCTTGGAAGAAGGGTCTATCAACTTACTTCCAGAAAACCAGGCATTGAAAAAACTGTAGAGCACAGTTCTTTTATGACACACTGGATCATCATGAGTCAGGGTCAACTTGGCTCAACTATTAGAGGCCAATAAAAAAGCAGAAACAGAACAAGTAGAAAGCCATATGCTTAATCCCATGCTAATTATGTACACAGACCTTAAGATCAAAAGAATGGGCACATAGTCTCCGCCACCCTCCCTGCATCCCTACATAGTCTGTTTCCTTTCTGAAGAGGGTGTTGTCTGATGAGGCTTTTGATGACGCATAATTGCTAACAGTTATTGAGTAAATACCCAGGGTTGATCTAAATATGTATTACCTATGTTAACTCCTTTAGTTCTCATAAATGGCCCTTATTTATTGGCATCACTCTATGGAGGATAAAACCACGGCATAAAAAAATGTCCTGCCTTCTCCAAATCAGATGAATAGTATTAATGATAGCATTTAAATCTAATCAGGCAGCTCTGGAGTAAACTTTCCATGGTGATCAAAATGTTCTGTGTTTCAACTTTCTTCTAGTTCTTAAATGCTTCCTCCCCACCCACGCCACTCTCATGATCCTAATTCTATCTTACAAATCTGGCTAGGCCAGAGGATAGTCTCTGTTCCTAGAAACACAGGGAACCCAGGACAGAAGACCCCGTCAGGACCAGTAGTGAGAGTATGATACAAGGAGGTGGAGGGAAGGTGGAGTAGAAAGGAGGAACCAATTATAAGGATCTACATATAACTCCTCTCTGAGGTATGGACATCAGGGAAGTGGGTGAAGAGAGACATCAGACAGTATAAGGTATGACAAAGTAATAATAATTTATAACTTACCAAGGGTTCATGAGGGGGAAAGGGGAGGAAGGGGGAAAACTGAGGAGTCCATGCCAAGGACTTAAACAGAAAGCAAATGTTTTAAGAATGATGAGGGCAACAGATGTACAAATGTGCTTGGCATATAATGGACATAAGTATGGATTATGATAAAAGTTGTATGAGTCCCCAATAAAATGATTTTTTAAATGTTCTGTATTTTTGCTATGCAAGACAGAGGCTGCTAGTCACATGTGACGACAAAGCATTTGAAATGTAGCTATCTGTCATGGAGGAAACAGAATGCTTACTTTTTGCTACTTTGTATAGCCACCTCTCCCAGCTTCTATCCTTTCTCCTTCTGCAGGATATGGCCATTGCTAGGTAAAAAAGGGTGCCCAGTCTGTAAATAATCTGGAGAGACTCTCCATAGGGAGGGTTGAGTTTGATAGGTTGTGCCAGAGAATTCTTCAAGTACTAAAGAAATAAAATCTCCAAAGGTGGAATAATTAGCTGTCAAGTCAGCCCCAACTCATAATTCCAACTGTTGTGATTCAACGAGAGTGACCAGTGGTGGTTCAACAGTCGAATTCTCTCTGTCCATGCTGCAGACCAGGGTTGAGTCCCAGGCAATGCTCCGCAAGCACAGACAGCACCCCTCTGTCAGGGAAGACCTCTGTTGTGCAATAATGCTGAGCAGGTTTTAATATGGCGCCCAACTAAACGTAGGAAGAAAGACTTACTGATCTACTTCTAACGATCAACTACTGAAAACTCTGTAGAATAACGGGTCCCACCAACCCAGTGTCTTTTAGACGAAAGGGACACATCACCTCTAACAGGATAGAGTAGAAGAGCCCCATGGGGTTTCCAAGGCTATCTATAGTCTTTGCAGAAAGAGACTGGCACATCTTTCTTCCTCTGAGCACCTGGTAGGTTTGAACCATGGCGCTTTTGGTGAGCAGGTGAGCTCATTTACCACTGCATAGCCCAGAGCTCCTGGAAGATCTGGAGGTGCGAGTGGGCTACTAACTACAAAGTCGGCAATCCAAGCACACCCGCTGCTCTAGGGACAGAAGCATAGAAGAATCTTCTCCTGTAAAAAAATTTTTTTTTCCTGTAAAAATTTACAGACACTGAAACCCTATGTAAGGGTCCTATGATTTGGAATAGATTTGACTGCAGCTGGAGTAGCGAGTAAGGACTTGAATTGTAAAAGGCCACTCCTACCAGTTAGCTTTCATTCTACGCCCTTTGATCTGCGAACAAAAGATACAAGTTTGTCCAGGCTTTTCTTTCCAATACTTTTTAGGGAAAGGGTGGTAAAGATCAGAAATTGGATGTTAAGGGTGAATATTCATTTTATTATAAGAAAGGAGAATTCCCTGAATCCAGAGACAAACACAAAATTTAACTTTAAAGTACAGGGTTCCTGGAGTGGTGTGGGGTACAGCAAGGGAGGGAAGAGATAAGGTAAGGAATTCGAGAAGGAAAAAAAGTTTTGAAAATGATTTTAGTTGTAATTGTGCAACACTCCTTGATAGAATTGTATACTGGTTGGATTAGCTCCTGATAAAATGGTTTGGAAAACTAAAGAAAGCAGGAGAGACAGGAGAGAGAACTATCTCCCCATAATAAATAGATGATAGATATAGATAGATAGATGATAGATAGATAGATAGATAGATAGATAGATAGATAGATAGATAGATGATAGAGCACAGGAAAGTTCCCAATGAATAATTTAGAGATTATTGGCTTCATTTTATAGACAGAAACATAAAGGATCATGGAGGTTGGAGGACTTACCTGAAATGACACATAGTATAAGTAGTGAAGTCACAAATTGAGCTCCCAACAATCAGTGGGAACCCAAAGCCCAAGGGGACTCTTTTCTCTGTCTAAAGCATCTTTCCGTTCAAACCACCTCGCAAAGTATCTTGATGTCTCAGTTCCAATTCCAGCTTCTGGTCTCAGAGTTGTTTTCTTTCAGATTGTGTGTTTAATCCTTATTTTCTTAACAAGACAATAGCTAACTTTATAACATTTTATTTCAAATTTAGTGAAGGTTTATAGAAGGCAACTTTGATATTACATTCAATAACTCATATGTATTTTGCTTCATGTTATTCATTACGACTTCTTTGATGGAGCATTACATATCAGTTTATTACCTGTGTTCCTTTCTCTTTAAAAAAATTGTGTAACCAGTTTTATTGGGCACAGTGGCACAGTTCATAGATACCAAGAAGAATTGTACAATCATTCTAGCAATCAATGTTGGAACATTGTCATCTTTCTTGTACTCCTTGTTATTAACAGCTCCCCATTTTCCCTTAGGAACTCCTTGGTTCCCTATTGAATCATTAATTCAATTACTGTCTCTCGAGAATCACCCCTCCTGGAGTTCATATACTGAAAATCATAAAGAAGCAACAACAACAGAAGAGTCAACAAGAAAATATTAAGTACTAGAAGAACTTTAAAATGGGTCAAAAGAGAGATCAAATGAGAAACAGTTTGATAAGGAGAATGAAAAACTGAGACAATCTTATTTTTCTTGGGAACATTAGAAAATTTTTCCTCATCCCATTTGTATTAGCTATTTTTTCCCATGTGAGCATTTTCATTATTTTTAATTCAGCTTTTCCACAAACTTTTCTTCTGCTTTTCCCCTTTTTAACCATGTTATTAGAGTCTAATCCAGACACTATATTATTCCATAGTTCAATCATATTAAGCAGTGTTGTACAATTGCTACCAAAATAAGTTTCAAAACATTTTCTTCATTCTTGTGCTCCTTGATATCAGTCTCATTACTGCCCCAACACATACCTCTGCCATACCCCCCAGGAACCCAAATTCTATGTATTGTCTGTATACATTCAACCATGCTAGCTTTCATGTACTGAAAAAAAAAACAGTCAAGAATGTTACCAATATTGAAAAAATACAGCAGAGGAAAGCCCAATATGAAAAAAGAAAACAGAAAATATTAAAAACCAGATTATCCATGTGGCGGTCATGTGCTTCTGTTAATTTAATGATTGAGATGTAGAGGTAGAGTCTAGCCTGTTAATCTGGAGATAGCCATTGAGTAGCCAATGAGGTCTCCATGTGGGCATGGCTTTCTCCTGAGACTTCTGGGAAATCTCGCAATATTTCCCTCATGGAGATGAGAAGCTATCTCCCCTGTTGTTGGGAGTGAGTCTCAGAGACGATGAATCATGGACAAAATAAGATGGCAGCATCCGAGGAGCTGGAGGAGCCAGAGGAGAAGCCACACGGCCTTACCCTGATGAAGCCAGACCTCTGACACTGGAGAAGCTACGTGGAGACCCTTGCCTGCACTGAGTTTCTTCTACCACCACTGCATGCTGTTGATGGACCCTGAGTTCTGGAAGCGAGGACCTATGGGGAGACCCCTGCCAGCGCTGGGATTCTAAGCCCACTGTCCTGTGACTTCGTGAGTTGGAAGGAGACTTTATAGACTGGTATCAGGCATATGGGCTAATATCGGACTTATGACTTTGAACTGGACTGGGCTGGGATGCTTTCTCAATGTCCCATTCTTCTTGTATATAAACCGTACCCTTATATCCATATGCATGTCTATGGATTTGTTTCTCTAGTTTACCCGGACTCACACAATTCACAAGGTGCATCAAAAGATCAGATGACATGCTTAACCATTCAAGTCAGATTTATCATTTTCATCTATGATAGTGCTCTCTGCTCTCTACTCTCTACTCTCGGTCTGGTCACCAGCTTGCCCCCATCCTCACTTATGGTCAGTGGGAAGTCACTGGAGGCTTACTCCCTGTCTTTTGAGCTTCTGTTATCTGCAACCTTCTGCACACCCAAGCTTCACAATTTAAACTTTTTTCCCACCTTCATATTTGGATTATATAATCCTTTGATCATGGATGCTAGTGTTTTTCTTCCATGTGGGTTTATTTGATGTCTCACTTAGAATACAGCTTGTTTGAAGACAAGCCTTAAGACCCCAGACTTTATTCTTTATGTAGTGACCGGATAGTCTAAACTGCCTGTAGCCTCTCATTCCTTGTCTGTGGTGGTACTGATGGCAATGATGACTATATAACCCTACTCAAGGGGCATAAATAACAGAATGGAAAGTAAGCAGATACATTGGGTATTGTAAATTAACCACAGAAGCTAGTTCTCCCCCCCCCCATTATATTGGGAGCTTTTCTGTGGTTAATTTGCACTTAAAGGAAACAAACTAAAATATGAGGAAACAAGCCACTTTTCCAATCTCCACATTTTAAAACTTTTCCTAAGATGCTATCTTAGTATCAAGAAGGAAAGCCAATTTAACTTAACACAAGAAGTTGCTTTTTATTTTATATATCGAATAATAATCGAAGAAAAAGGATATAGCCTTGAAAAGTATGAATGGGGATCAAAGCAAATTCTTGTAGGACAACCATTTTGCACACCTTTGTGTGTATGTGTGTATATGTGTGAGAGAGAGAGAAGAGAAAGGGAGAGAAATAAGGTATTCACATTTTTTATAGACTGATTTAGTATTCTAGCACACTGCATAAGTTTGAGCAAGATATGTACCTGACAAACATAGAAGTTAATAAAAGCTTGTCTTATTTAAATATTTGATAAAAGGAGATTTACCTGATTCTGAAGTCAACATAGAACAATCACAATGACTTTCCATTTTTGCATCTGCTTAAATTTGTATTAATTTATCTTTAAAATAAAATGTAATTCTTTTTTATATATCAGCCCACAGAATCATTGAACAGGTAGTTAATATTCCTGAGCACTGTATTAAAAACTGGAGAGATATTGACTCTGGTTCTGACCCAAAAACATACACCCTGGAGAAGTTATTCAGTGCCTTTTGATCTCTGTATTCATATCTGTGAAACAAGACTAGCTCGTGGACCTTGAATGCCCATAGGGCCAAACAAATAACATTACTTAATTTAAAGTGGACATCTTTCATTTGCATATTAACCCAAAAGTCATTACTCAGTTCCAGAAAGAAACTCAGAGTCTTCTTATTTAAAACAAAATGCAAGGCTCTCTCAGACTATATTTTATTTTCCCATTTCTAACAGTCAGAAAACATTTTCTTTCTTCTTTACTAGGAAAAAACCCAGCATACATACAAAGATAAATCTCATCTCAACATGGACCTTCATGTTGCCCAGGCAGCAGAACCTGCCAGCACGGCATGAGGCAGGAGGGCATCACTCGGGCTTCTTCTTTAAGAGGCATCTGCTTCTCAGCTCTGGTTGGTCTTTCTCCTGCAGGAATGAAGACCTAGTACTGCCTAATAGAGCAGGTTTTCAAGAGAAGCTTAATATGTTTGACATCTACCAAATTAAAAGTAAAAATACACAAGAATTCTGTTTGAGTCAGCATCATAGAGAACATAGAATGTCTCCCCAGGGTCAGCTTTAGGGCTAGTTGATTTCTAGATGTCGTTCTTCTCGAAATATTTCAGCTTCTTTCATCAGGAGACTCTGAGGTGCAGACCTCCAAATAGATCCAATTTAACTCATGGTGTAAATTCCACAAGAGAGAAGCTCAGGAGATTCAGCCTAAGAGGAGTAATTTATTATGCTAATAAAATGCTTGTAACAAGAAATAAGAGAAAGCACTAAATGCTAAATCAAGGCATGTAAAATTTTAGGTTCTGGTATTTTTTTTATGATTTTATTGGGGGCCCTCACAGCTCTTATAACATTCCATACATTATTTGTATCAAGCGTATTTTTACACATGTTGCCATCTTCATTTCCAAATATTTTCTACTTGAGCCTTTGGTATAAGCTCCTCTTTCCCCCTGGTTTTGCATCACTGATATTGATTGAAACTTTTCTAGGCCTGAACACAATGATTGCTTTTACATATGATTCACAAAGTGTTTACCTCATCATCACCAATGTAATCCCATGCCAGAGGAAAAATACAAGCAGATTCTCGATAGCCCTTGGTAGATCCTTGGTGGCCAGACTACACGACTTTTTTCTTGGGTGTTAATTTCTATTGTGACCTGCACCCTCATGTGTCATTTTAAGGTATATCAAAGTGTTTATTAGTACCTAAAACAAGTTCTAGAAAACATAAACTCACATCTTAGCATGCAGTTTATTCATTGTGACCTTGGCCAAGTTACATAAATACTCTGGACTCATTTGCTCATCTGTAAAATAGGAATTATTGTGGGAAGGAGGTTGACAGTGTACATAAAAGACCGACATAAAGTAGATGTGCTCAGTAAATTCCTAGCAGAGTGAAAATGTAAGTGGCCAATTTGCTTTGTTTTAGAAGGTTCTGGAAAGTCAGGGACAAGATTCTCACAAGAACATTCTAACGTGGCAGTGGGTTGCACTACATGGGGTGAAAAGCAGCATAAGAAATAACACACATCCCCAAACTTATCCATACTACAGCCAAACTGTCAATATTTCCACTAACCCTTGGGAGTGTCATACATGTTGACATTCACTCTAACTCTAAAAAGGTCCTCAGAAGGAAGATGCCTTTTGTGTTTTCAAAAATGAAATCCTTTATCATTTATCTAGTTTGCTGTGTGCATCTCAGATCATTACTCAAGTACAACTAAATGACAGCCCACTTGATTCTCTCACATTTTAAAGTCAGGGATTAAAGGAGACTTAATAGTCAGAAGCTGGGCTAGAAACTCATGTTACTCAAACTCTGAATATGCCAGCAATCCAATTTAACTTATGATAATGCCAGAGATGGCCTCCCTCACAGTCACTCAGACCCCTTGAGAACCCCTCCATCTCATGAAATCAACCCAGTTCCTGGGTCATCATAATATTTTAAATAATACTTTGCATAAAAACACAAACATTTATTGGCATTCTATCAAAATATGCAACAAATAAAGAATTCTACTGTTAAGACAGCTTTAATACCAGGGCCTTTGAGTGGGTTTTTGTGCTACATCTGTCCTTCTACAATCTGCATCTAACCTTCAGTTCATTTTGCAATCTCTACCGCCTGAAAGATGGTGCACACATTGCCTGTGCTATAGACTAACAGCTATGTTTTTTCTGGCAATTGCAGTACTTTCAATATAGGTCTTGGCAGTTGAGATGCTCGCCTGCAAACTCTGCACTGAAGTTCTTTGTGAATTGATCAATTTGTGTTTAGGGATTTTTCATATGGAAAAAAAAAAGAAGTTATTCATGTTTTTGTGGGCCGTTCCAAATTCCAAAAAGTGTCAAGGGTAAAATGTTTCTGCTCCAGGGACCAACGCAGACTTGTGGAACTCAGAAGAGGACAATATAATGCTACTCCAGGTACAAATTACAGGGCTTTAAAATTTTGCTATTATAATACTGTAACTTGACGTAATAGGAAATGGTTTTTTCCTTTCCCCTGGAGGGAACTGAATTTAGTTTTCATAATAAACCTGTCAGGCCTAGAAAATTAGAATTTCAAATAGTTATTACAGAGAAAGAGGGGTTTTGTTTTATAGTCTTCTACATCTTGGAGACCATCTCTCTCCTTGAAGTTCGGCCACTGGCAAGCTCCATGGGGTTTTTCCATGGTTGTCAAACATAATTGTGATTTGAAATTTTTTTCCCTATTCTCTCTTCCTCTTTATTTTGCAAAAACTGTTGGGACTTTTGAGTCTTTGTGAAGCTGCACCGCCGTATCAATTTCCTGCCTTCATTGGCCAGACTCTTTTCTGGGCCAAGCACTTGCCAGACCCCCTTTCAGTACTGTTTAAGGCTGTTGACTGAAATGTGGGTGACATAATAGCAAAAACCAGAGATGTGTGAGGTGATCTGCAAGAGTTACGGAACGTGTGGAAAGTGTGCTGTATAGCATGGATTCTTATAGCTGAGTTTCCACAAAAGCTGTCATCTGGCTAAACCACCACTAGCAAAGAAACAAATCCAATATGCTTGATGCAGTTTAGAACAGAAGGAGTCAAGAAGAAAATCGTAGATAAGGAATCGAGACTCGGTAAGGCTGTGATAAGCAGGAGGGGATGAAAGATCCTGGCGTGTCAGTCAAATCAAACTCACTGAAGTGAGCAGCCCTACACATATCCGCTGCGCCACTGGCCTCTACCTAACTCATGACCGTCTGTGGAGTCGAGGCCCACTCTTGGTGACCCTGCAGGACAGGGCAGAACTGCCCCTTTAGGTTTCTGAGGCTGTAACTCTTTACAAGAGTAGAACGCCCCAGTTCCCAAGGAGCTGCTGCTGGTTTTCAACTGCTGACCTTTCAGATTGCATCCCAAATCATGACTACCTGGTCACCAAAGGGTGTTGTTTTCTCCTATCAGCAATGCTTTCCAAGTGGGGACCTAGGAACTGATGGTAAATTGTGTGCTAGGTGAGCAAAAAGAAAAAGAAAAAATAACCCAAAACATGACAGAAATTGAGAGTCTCATAGCTTCTATGTGCCAAGGTTTTTTGAAAGTTAGTATTTCTAACAGAAATGTTGGCACAATCTGCATCACCACAGTAAAAGCATAGGGTGGTGTGAGAAAGAATGTAAGAAGAAAACAAAAATAGCTAGGAATTCACAATCTCCCCAAAAGATTCTTTCATCCACATGGGGTTAAGGCGAGAACATCATGCAATAAAACGCCTTCTTTTAAGGATGTGTGGTAGATATATAGTTGCGTGTCAATTTCAAGATATATCAAACTGTAGGGCTGTTATTCAACATCAATCTGGCCACAGCCTGATGGTGCCTCCCCAGGCGTGGCCTTCTCAGAAGGAGGACTGTGAGAACATCCCACCCATACCCTCACCACCACCCCCTCTTTCCTTTCTCCTTCACAGTGGTTGACTCTGGTTGCTGCTACAGCCAATCACCTACAGGACTTTTCACCTACTGTGAGCTTCTTGCATTCGGCGTCATTGCACGTGGCTTTGTGGGTCCAAAGAGGAACTTTCTGGTCTAGTTTCAGATTTAAGGACTTGCTTTGGACTGGGCTGGGATTTTTTCTTGATAAACAAATATTTATTTTTTTGGGGGGGGGTATCACAACAAATATTTCTTGATATAAAGTTTTTCTCACACATATTTGAGTGTCTCTAGATGTGTTTCTCTAGTTAGCCCAGCCTAACACAGAGTAAGAGAAATTTTTGTAATCTTATGAAGACTGTCTCAATCTCTTATTCAAGCTGATGCTATTTGTTGAAGTTTGCATGACTATATGGTGAGCAGGAATGAGCAAAACATTCTCTACAGAGTGTGAAGTTAGGAAATGTGCTCATTCCACACCTCTTCGGAGAGGACTAACAAGACTCTTATTTCTTGTGGCCTTAAAAATCAGTATAACAGATGAATAGGTATAAACTTTGGAAAAATATTGTTCTGTTCTGTTGAGTCAATTCCTGGTGAAAGCAACACTCTAGAACAGAACAGAACTGCCCCAAAGGAGTTCCTAGGCGGGAATATTTATAAACACAGATGTTTTCCCCTTTTGGATGAGTGTAGGTTTTTGTGGCAGCCATGTACTCATGGGTCAATTTCATGATTAGGACTCTAGCGGTGGAGATAGACAATGAGACCTCTGTGTGGTCATGACTTTCTCCTGAGAATTCTGGGAAGTCTCACGGTATTTTCCAATTGGAGGAGAGAGACTTGACTCAGTCTCTTGGACAAGACAAGATGGTGGCATGCTGATAAATCCTGAGTCCTGGAACCTAGAGGAGCCGGGGCTTACCCTTATGGAACCAGACCTCTGGGGCCAGAGAAGTCACAGAGAAAATCCTGCCAGTGCCAGGGTGCTTCTACTGCACATGCTTTGTGAGTCAGAAGGAGACTTTATAGATTAGTATCAGACATATGGGCTAATATCAGACTTATGACCTTGGACTGGACTGGGTTGGGATGTTTTCTCAATGTTCCATTCCTCTTGTATATAAATCTCTCCCTTATATACATATATATGTGTTTATGAATTTGTTTCTCTAGTCCACCCGGACTAACACAGATTTGAACCACTAACCTTTTGCTTACTGGTTCAATAGAACGCTCACCATTGTACAACAGGACTCATTAAGAAAAAGGTAAATATATTCATCAAAGAGATGATCTTATAGTATTTTTTGAAATAATTTCTGCTATTCAACCACATTCTTATTTCTTCTACTAAAATTATACAAATAGTATGCATTTTATTTACTGTAGCATTTTGATAATAGACTATATTTTGGTCTTCCTCATTTTGCATTTTGCAGTTTACTCAATGGACTCAAAAGCACAGAACAATATTATAAACAAATGTTTTGCTTATCTGTTAATGAACATTTGCGTTGCTTTCATCTTTTGATTATAAGCAATAGTGTCGAAATGAACATGGATATAGATGTATATGTCCACGTATGTATATATGTACATATGTATTTGCACTTCTGTGTTAAATTATTGTGGGTATCTATGTAGTTTCTCGATTTTTAATTCAAAAAATGTAAAAAGAAGAAAAGAAAAGTTATTATGTGGCATTTCATTATCTGTAAAAGTCAAGCAACTTGGAGTAAAACAGTTTACAATTTACTAAGTCCAATATAATATACATAAATCTTCAAGTGCTTGAACAGTTGTAAACTTTAGGAGAGTTATAGTATTTATTTTCCTGTTTGTTTTCATTTTTACTATATATTCTTTGTATACCTAATCAGATAGAACATGCCAATTAATTCATACCAATGAGGTTACTAAGCATCTGACATAAGCAAGGTAATAACCGGGCACTGAATAGAATAATACAATTAAAAAGAATCCTTGACCATATAAAATCTACAACCATACAACAGAGAAGGTCAACAATTAAGCAAGATGTGTATTACATAAAGGAAGGACCCCCAAAAGCTCAGTACATTAGCAATGGATTCATTTTCAGTGATCTTGGATTGGTTATGACTCTAAAAGTTTTCAGGAGCAACAGCCACATCTTTCTCTTTTGAAGTAGCTATTTAGGTTGAGTGACTAACTTGGCAGTGGACAGTCCAATACTTGCACGACCACACTCCCAGGCAGGGCTTTAGCATCTGTAATGACAGGAGAGGGCTCTTCAGAGAAGATTTCAGAAGCCTTGGATTTAGTATGAATGGAGTGGGAAATGTCTGTGGGGAACATGTACATAGATCTCTCTCTCTCTTCTTGTCTCCATTTGTTCGTGCCTAAAATTATTCCTTTGTCTCCACATTTACTGTCTGTCTGCTTCTTAGGAAGGAAGTGTTTGCTGCACTGTTATGTCGCAAGAGTTTAAAATAGGATATGGCACTTGTTCATAGTCAATAATTATTTGCTGTTTGAATGCCTGTCTGGTAAGAATTGATGCTGAAGAGTTCATCACCTTCTAAGCCTCTCTTGGGGGTTCAGACTTTGGTCAAATGGCCGTGGGACACATGGAGCGGTTGTTGGCAGGGGGATGTCATGACCTGGAATAAAAGATGACACTAGCTCCACAGAGAATGGGTTGGATAGAGACTTTCAACCAGGGGTCTAAGCCCAAGACTGGGTAAGAAATGGACTGTGGCCTAAAGAACATGCTGGTGAAATGGCAGGTGGCGATGGGAGGAAGTATGGGAAGGTGGTTAGGAGGTGGACACCTTAGTATGAGATGCAGTGTCAGGAGAGAGGGGAAAAAAGACACATCCCAGGTCTGAATCACTGGCTGGTTGGATGATGTTAGTATTTAGTAAGGTAGAAAGCACTGGAACAAGGAATGCTTTCTTGGGGGGAAAGCAAGAGTTCTATTTGGGACTTGTGTAGTTTGAGGAACCCGCATAACACCCAACTGAAAACAGCCCATAGGTCGTCCGTCTGAAACCAAGTCGGAAAACCTGGCTCAGAGACGTAAGTTGAACTTCTAAATCAAAAGAGAAATTCAATTGACTCTCAAACCTGTTAGAAGTTGCAATCATAGCAGAATATTTTCCCTCTTCCCCATTTCATAACACCTGGTATGCCACAATGACAAATATTAGCTACTGCTGATGACAACTTCCTGGTGTCAGACTGTCTTCAAGTTGAAGTGCTGAACTGCACTGACTGGGCCTGGCCTAGTGCAAGTTCCAAAGGCTTGGCGGCTGACTGAGGTGAAAAACTCATTACCAAGCCATCTGTCCTGAAATTCTGTCCTGATTTCCAGCCCAGCGATATGTGGATATTCTTGAGAAAGTTTAAATAGCATACATTGCTCAATTTTTTTTTTGCTATCAATTCCATATCCTAGATTCCTGTGCACAAATGAAAACCTCAGCAAGTTGAGCAGGTGGCAGCCTTGCCAAGTAGAAACAACCGATTTTAGTCTTAGCTTCAAAATACAGCACAATTTAAGATCAGTGGTCTTTTCATAAATTTTCGTTTTGTATATAAAAATACATGTTTATATGATTCACCGTCAGTCTTGAGTAAAGGTGTCCTTGTACAATAAAAACATAATATTGTATTATTTAATAGACAAATGATATCAGATTATTTGTTCAGATACAGATACTTGAGTATGTATATATTAAAAACATCAAAACTTCCAGCCATTCATTGAAGATCAATTTGAACCTCTTGTTTGTCTCAGACAAACTTTCCTGGATGTGTATCTTTCCTTCTAGCCCCTTTTCCCTCTTTTTCTTTCGTTTCTCTCTCCTTTTTATATCTCTCCATCCTCCCTCTATTTCTTTTGCTTGTGTATGATGAAAGAGCATGAGATTTTGCATCAGCTAGATCTGGATTTTAATCAGATTCCTACTGGGTTGGTCACTCTGAATCTCATTATAAAGAGTAATACCAACTGCAAAGCCTCACAGGGCTAATTGAAATGAGCCAAACTCAATGATATTGGGTCACTAGTGACTCCTATAGCACACCTATAGGACAGGGTAGAATGCCCCTGTGAGTTTCTGAGACTGTAACTATTTAGGGGAATAGAAGGCCCTGTCGTCCTCTGCTGGAACTGCTGGTGATTTCAGATTGCCAACCTTTTGGCTTGCAGCCCGATGAATAACTGCTCCACCATCAGGGCTCTGCGCCCAGCCTACTGTGAGAGTTAAATAAGAAAGCATATGAACTTCACTGTACAGCAATGACTCTCAGTAAATGCTCCACAAATATTACGAGACTCTTTACTTACCGTTAAAGTAAATTCAGTGAGGGAGGGAGAAAAATCAAGAAGACAGCGGATTCAGAAGTAAATGGGAAATAATGATTTGTAGATGGTGAGACAGCAACTATTTCAAGAAGTTTTAGGGTAAATGGAAGTAGAGAGAGAAATAATCAGGGACAGAATCAGCATCCAAAAAAATTTTTTTTCATTTTGCTTTAGGAGAAAGCTTACAGAACAGATGATGGTTTTATATTTAACAGTTCATATACATTCTGATTCCACTTATACCTTGCATCCACGTAAGAAGAGTTCATTTCTCCCCATTCCTCCCTGTGTTTACTGCTCCTATTTCTCCTTCTCTCTTAGTCCTTTGAACATTGTCCAGGGATAAAGGCTGCTCTGTGAACCTTGGGTATTGTATTGTAGTGGGGTTGGGAATTGTAATGCAGAGGTGAACAGTAAAGCCTTGGGACTCGCACCAATCTCTAACTGACCAGTGTGTCTGATCTTCTTTATGATTATTAGTTCTGTTCCACGATCTTTTCTTACTCTATCCATGACCTTCTAATGCTATCAAAGAAACATTTTTGTTGTTAGGGATTATTTGTTTGTTTCAGATACAGATAGTTGAGTATGTGTATATTTTTAAAAAATCAAGACTCCTTGTCATCCTGTCGGTTCAGACTTGGAATGGCTGATGGTTCCAACTGCCGATCACAGGATGAGCAGCCCAATCCCTAACTCACCACTTCACCAGGGCTCCCTGGAGGATGTCTGTAATGAGCGGGAAAGGGGAGTGGGCAATTGAGAGGGAGAAGGTGACCAGGAGAGGGCTTAACTATAGAGACAGATCTCAAACGAAATGGTGAGAACAGCACTCATAAAAGTGATTGTAGCTATGAAAACCAATAGCTAAAGGCAGAGCATAACGAATACAATTAGTGCCATTAAATCCCACGTGGAAAGAGTGCTAAAATGGTCACTGTTCTATTAAAACCATTTTTTTAACCACAATAATGATATAAAAGACACACTCTAACATGTAGATCCTATCTATAATGTACTTAAGTTCAATAATGGAAGATTTAAAGTGATAAGGGAAAGGTAGAAGTTAATCCAAAAAAACCCCCCCAAAAACCAACCCCCCCAAAGAGATACTACTGACAAGTCAGCTCCAAATCATTGCAACCGGATGGGATAGAGTACGACTGCCTTCCTAGGGTTTCCACGGCTGGGTGTCTAACAGGAAGTGGATTGCCACACCTTCCTCCCGCTGAGCAGCTGGTGGATCCGAAGCACTCAACTTTAAATTAGTAGCTCACCTCTCCAACCACAGGTCACCACAGTGGTGATTACAATTGGCCAAATGGACGGATTCATTGATGCTTCAGAGAAGTTTCTCAACCTGTGTGTGTGTGTGTGTGTGTGTGTGTGTGTGTGTGTAACATCACTGCCCTGGTGGGAGTAGGAAGGCCAGCCTTGCTCCTGGAGAGCTGCTGCTGGATTTGAACCGCCAACCCTGTGGGCTGCAATCCCACA
This sequence comes from Nesogale talazaci, assembly GCA_004026705.1. Classification (NCBI taxonomy): domain Eukaryota; kingdom Metazoa; phylum Chordata; class Mammalia; order Afrosoricida; family Tenrecidae; genus Nesogale; species Nesogale talazaci. The sequence continues at coordinate 307,812 of PVJH01000344.1, forward strand.
CACAACCACTACGCTACCTGGGCTCAGCCCCAAGTTTCTCCACTTTAATGTGCATACAAATCAGGGAGTAAGTAGCACGTTTAAAATTCAGATTTTGGATTCAGTCAGCCTCTGCTAACGTGAGAGGTTTTGCATTTCTAACACGCTCGCGAGTACCAGCCGTGCTTTGTCTAGGGCCTTACTCTGACGGGCAGCAAGTCCCTAGAATCAGTAATAATAAGTGGGGGTGGGATAGCATATATCATTCATCTCAGCTTCTTAAAAAAAGTAAAACTCAGTCACCTGCGAGCTATTAAAAAAATCATTTTTTGGCATCCAATTCCCATGTCATACAATTTACTAGTCCATTCATATTAAGAAGAGTTGTTCGATCATCACCACAATCAATTGCTGAACACATTCTTCTTTCTTGTTCTCATTCTTGTGAACTCCCCAATTCCTGCCAGCACCCCATGCAATACCCCTAAATAATTATTAATCCAATTACTGTCTCCATAGATTTATGTATCCTGGGTTTCATATACAGAAAATCACACACACAATACCAATAATGGCAAAATATAACATACATAAATAATCGAAAAGAAGCAGAAAATATTAAAAACTAAAATAATTTTTTAAAAGATCAAGGGACATCACATGATAAGGCATTACATTTTAACATAACTACATCTGCCATAACCCACTTGACTATGTTCTTGACACAAGGCTATTCACATCCGTGGACTACAGTAAGAGGGGAGTCACCGGAGGCCTAATTCAGGTGGGGCCCTTGCAAATGAGTTTTGGGGTTCCTACTGTCATCCATAGCCTTCTGCAAACAGTGTTCAGAATTTAGCTCAAATACCATTCATTCCCTCCTCTAGATTTAGATGCTATTATTTATAATCTTGGTATCACACAGACTGGTGTGTTTCTTCTCTGTGGATTTTGTTGACTCCTCACATAGGTGTTTCATTATTTTAAGACAAAGCCTTTAAGACTCCTGATACTATTCTTTTGGAAAGCCATCTGATTTTTCCACCATATTTTTCTACAGGGTGTCAAGCAGGGCCATGTCCTAAGAATTAATTCTTCTTAGATTATCCACCTGCCATCTTTGATAGCAACAGATCTCTAATATGTTACCCCCCTCCACAAACAGACATGAGCTCTGGGATCATTTCTTTATCTCCAGGCCTGATGGACATTGGACAAATATTAGAGGGTAAGTAGGAAGAAGATGACATCATCTGCTAGAATGAAAGAGCAGAAACGGCGGAAACCTAACACACAACCATTATCAGGAGAAGACCACAGCTTCACATGCCCCAACAAGGATTCTCAAGGTGCATTCTTTGGGGAAATGATAACATATCTCTCTAGGGGGATTTCTCTCTTTTTATCTGGTAGGCTTATAGTGTGGAGTGATTCCGCTCCATTTTTCTACTGTAAAAACAAATTCCAATTCTGTCTTCATTGTAATGTGTTTTAGGTTTATACCAACTAATTATATTAGAAGGAAACACATCTGAAAACCCTGAGGAGGTGATATGCTAGGGTAGCTTTTAGAATGTTTCACTAAACACAACAAAGGAATTATAGTAGAGATAAATACTTTGGTTCATCTCTTTTCCAGATTGTCTCTATTCATTAGAATATTTCTTTTTGTCAAAGCAGTCACTCCAGGTAGTCAATGAAGGCAGGGTCAGCTTACCCAATTGTTCTTAGCTTGTGGTCACAGGTAGTTCACATTCTATGATAATTTCAGGAAGTATTATCAAAGATATACGGTGCATAAAACTGTTTACTAAGCAATAAACTATAACACACACTTAAATGTTTTATCCTTAATAGCCCAATCGAATATCAGAAACCGCCTTTTATAGCTAGACAATAAGCATCTTGCTATAGGCTTGGGAAAGCACACAGCATATCATTTCAATTGCTGCATGAGTGATGGCTACAAGTATTACAGCTGACACTGCCACTAAACCGTTGTTCTTGGAAACAAGGCACTCTACAAACTCCAAGAGAAAGATTATGCTAGCTGGGCTTGCCACCTGAGGAGCATAATAACTTGTCCTGTAAGTACAGATAGCTCTAAATTTTACAATGGAATAAATGCTTTCCCTCCCCACCATCATTTCCGAGTTGCCTTCTGGGTATTTGGATATAAAAAGACTCTGGAAAGAGTTTTGAAAGTAAAGGTATGTCCTTAAGTCTCCCCCCCCCCCCAGTTTCTGGTTCACCAGTTGTGGCAATTGCTTCCGAAAAGGAAGCCCTGCTGTGGCTGTCACGAGTGTATTTCTAAGGCGCTGCGGCTGAGTGCCCTCTGTCCCCTTACAAAGGAGGGATGCTTGCTGGAGGAGAGGCACTCACAGACTGGCACAGCAGACCCAGCCAGCTACCTGAGTGTCCTCCTATCCCTAACACAATCACTTTCACAAACTACCCAGACAAAAATAGATACCCACTCGAGCTAGGAAAGCCGCAGGGCAGAGAAGGTCTAACTCCTTCAGCTCCGTCCCTTCTGTGGATCTTATGGGTGGGGTCAGTTCACTGAAGCTACTGGGGAATCCCTGACCCACCGGTTCTATCAGTGAAGGAAACAAACACCTTTAGAAATAATGAAGAGGACAAAGAAAAGACAGCAAGCATATTAAATATAAAAGCATATTTGCTCCTTTATTTTTCATAAGTGGTTTGTTCTGAGATAAATAAATTTCAGTTAATAATGCTTATACCATATTGATCAACTTGTTATAAGTAGTTATTCAAATGAAACTGTTGGATCACTGTCTTTTTTTGTTGTTGTTGTTGTTCTCTAGTTGTTTCATAGAGATTCCTGTCTTCTCACCTACCTTATAAAACCCCTCGAGAGCAGCAACTTTATATTATTTAAGATCTAGGACTGAACTACAAGGTCTAAGTGCTATTAATGAGCTCAACATGAGCAAGGAAGTGGGGAAAGTTTCCAAACTGGCTTCTAAGAAAAACCAATCTCCATCCAGTGGATCTCAATGCACAGCCGCCTTGTGTGTCAGAGGAGACCTGTGTTCAGTTGGGGTTTCTATGGTGGTTCAGTTTTGTTTTGTTTTTTTAAATTAGTCACTGGGACTTACTTCCGAAGACCCTATTTGTACCACTAGGGACTCTGGCTTCTAAGAAGTTTTCCTTCAACTTTCTAAATCTCCTTTAATTATAGTGACATTTAAGAATAATAGAGGAGTGTGATGGAGATAGGGAGGAAATGAGAAAAACAAGGACATCTTTTTCACATGTGTCATTTTTCATTGTTGTTGACCCTGACAGAATGTCATCAACTCACTTGCCCCAGTGCTCCTACGTCTGAAATCTGTTGAAAGTGTTAACCTTATCAAGAGTTTAAATATCTACATTTTTTGTTTCTGTGAAATTGAAGTATAGCGATTCTTGGCACTGCCTTTATAATATTGTGGTAATTACTATTTACTGGTATTTTCAATGATCTCTTAAGCATGTATAAGCTGGATGATGAATAAGAAAGACCAGAAAATAATTGATACATTTGAATTATGATGTTGAGGAAGATTACTGAAAGTACCAAGAACTTCAAGGGGAAAAAAAAATCTGTCTTGGAAAAAGAACAGCCAGGATGCTTCTTGGATATGTGACCAGAGGAGGCTAGATCCTTGAACAGGCCTTCATCCTTGGTACATTAGTGGGGCAGGGAGAAAAGGAAGAGCCTTGAGATGGATTGACACCGTGACTGCCAAACTGAGATCAAACATAACCACTGTGAAAACAGTACAGAATAAAGCAGGGCTTCCTTCTGTTGTCCTACTCTTTGTCCTATAGGGCCACTCTGAGTAGGAAACAACTTGATGATACGTACATAGGAACAACTGAGCATGATGAGGGCTCTAAGTAGATTCTTGAACTAAATCTACTAAAAATCTCTCCTCGCTGTCATTGATTAGCTCAAGAATCTACTTAGAGTGCTCATGGTGACCCTACAGAGGGTTTCTGAGGCGCTAATTCCTTATGGAAAAAGATGGGCTCATCTTTCTCCCACAGAGGTGCTGGTGCATTTGAAATACTGACACTAGGCCGTACCATCGGCACTCCTCTCTCAAAACAATGATGCGGCCTCTCTGATTGAGCACGGTTTATAGTTGTTAGGTGCCAGCAAGGAAGTTCTGAACCACAGCAACCCCACACCCAACAGAAGACCAAAATCCCAGCACCGTTTGTGCCATTCTCACAATCATTCTCACGCCTGATTTCACTGATGCAGCCAGAGTCGACCCATCTCATCCACGGCCTTCTTGTTTTTCAACACGTGACCAAATATGATGCCCTTCTCTCCTGACGATAAGTTCACAGTGTGCAACGTGCAGTCTTGCCTTCCTTACTTCTAAGCAGCACTCCGGCCATGTTTCTTCCAAGACAAATTTGTTTGTCCTTTTAAGAATCCATGATACTTTCAGTGTTCTTCTCCAGCACCACCCTTCAAATATATCAATTCTTCATCAGTCTTCCTTATTCAATGTCCAACTTCAACATACATATGGAGGATCTGAAAATGCATATGGCTTGGGTCAGACGCGCTTGGCTTGGGGTAGTCCTCAAAGTAACATCCCATTTTTAAATACTCTAAAGTGATTTTGTGCCACAGATTTACCAAATGCAACCAAATGATCCCTTGATTGCTCCGTCCATGAACTTCATCGTGGATCCGAGCAAGACAAAATCTTTGACAGCTTCAGCCCTTTCTTCATTTGCCATGATGTCATCTGTTGGTGCAGTTGGGAGGATTTGGGTATTCTTTATACAAGTTGCAAGCCAAACTGAAGGCTGCAATCCTTGATATTCATTAGCAAGCACCTTAAGTCCTCCGTTTCAGCCACTAAGGTTGGGTCATCTATATAGTGCAGGTTGTTAGTAAACCTTCTTCCAATCCTGATGCCACATACCATATTCTTCATTTAAGTCAGCTTCTCTGATAATTTGTTCAGCATAGCAATTGACTAATTGTAATTAAATGATGCAGTCATGACGCACGCCTTTCCTGATTTTAAACTATGCTGTATGCTTGGTCACTTCACCCAACTACATCTTGGTGCATATATGAGTTCCACATGAACTCAATCAGGTATTCTAGAATTCTTATTCCTCTCAAGATTATCCATAGTTTAATATGGTATACAGTCAACTACCTTGGCATAGTCAATAAGACACAAGTAGACATCTGCCTGGTATTTTTTGCTTTGATCCAAGATCTACCTGACATCAGCAATGGAATCCTTTGCCAAATATACTGCTGCAACCATTGCTTGAATGAGCTTAAGCAAATTTTACTTGCGTGTGGTATCATTTTGTAGTTTGAGCATGCTATTGGTTCACTTTCTTTGAAGTGGTCACAAATATGGATCTCTTCCAGTCAGCTGGCCAAGTAGCTGTCTTCTAAATTTTTGAACATGGATGAGTGAGTGCTTCCAATCCTTCATCATCAAAATGTAGAGATAAGGACAGTGAAGACTCTAGACATTATCCAACCTCACACTTCCTTTTAGAAATGAAAAAGGAAAAAGTACTTGAATTGGGGTGTAACTGCAAAGCCTGGGATCCACAGGGGAGAATCCTGAGTGTCTCTCATGGAGTATAATCTTAGAAAATAAAGAATCTATATGTTTGTGAGGTTGTGTGGCTGCAGAATAATCTGTGGACAGCAAGATACAAAAAATGATGGAACAAAAATTTTCCCCCAGCACAGCTAACAGAATTGTCATGAATGTTGTTTAATGATGACTGAGAGGCAGTTGAATGCTGAAATATGGATGCTGCCTTCAAGTGGCAAAAAAACAAACTCATTGCAGCTGTGTCAATTCTAACTCATAGTGATGGAATGGGGCAGAGAAAAATGGCTGGGGGTGGTTTGCAAGGCTATAAGTACTTTCAGAAGCAGGCTGCCATACGTTCTCTTTTAGAGAAGCTGAACAGTTTGATATTTTTGGCTAACAACAGCCATTTAGCTATTAGGCCTTGCTTTGCCAGATGCTAGGCCCTACTTAGCTTACAAAGCAGCAAGAGCTGGATTCTTTTTTGATGCCTACTTCAAAAGTAGAGTAAAAAAGAGAAGGCACAGATTGGGAGAAGATACTTGAAATACTCATAACTCCTAAAGGGAAAAAAAGAAAATCTGCAAATTTATTAGTAAAAGACAATTCTCCCATGAGAGAAGTGAAAAATAAACTTGGAGCAGACTCTTCATGGGATGAAAGCATAAGTGACCAATAAGAAGGGAAAGATAAATAGGCTCCTTAGAAGTGGAAGATACAAATGCAGGCAAGTTGGCAGGGACGTGTCTGCCTGGTGAGGATCTGGAACACTTACATGTGATTATAAGGAAGGTCAGAGGTTCAATCCTTTTGGAAAGCAATTTGACATCATCTTACAGTTTTTTTCCTACTCCTAAATATTACACATGTGATAGGAAAGTTTTTGCATATAAGAAATTATTTCTTTACAGCACTATGTGTCAAGAGAGAAAAAATGAAGAAAAAAAGTCGCAACCAAAATGTCAATCAATTGACCAATGGAGAGCAATACACAGATAGTGATATATCCATGTGATTAAAGGCTATGTAACAGTGAGCATAAATGATGTATATCTGGATGTAGTGATACAGATGAATCTCAGGAAGTAAAAATTGGACAATGAAACTGTTGCAGAAATAAACCCTCTAGAATAATGTTCTATTTATAGAGCTAATTGGCATGCAAAAATAAAGAATATACAAAGGAAATGAGAAGAGAAATTCAATCCAGGACAAAGATACATTCTGAAAAAAGAAGGGAAGAAGTTGAACCCTACAGGTCCTCTGTGGGTGGGGTGCCAATGTTATTGCAGAGTTATTCTTTAATCTGGTCATATTTGACTTTAAAGGAGTTTAGCAATAGCTGGCAATCATTACATAATCTTTATACCTGCTCCATTTTGTGATTATCTGAAAAAGTCCCTAATTTTTGTAATAAGAAATACTATCATTGCTGTTGCTTGGTTGGGGGAAAATAAGTAAGAAATTTGAGGGAAGTTAAAATTGATTCATCTCTGGAGATAATTAAAAAGCAGCAATATGTTCCCAGAGGTCTCTGAAGGCTCTATGACTTGGAGAGTTTAAGGACTTCTAGCTTCAACCTATTGAGTTGATTGTAAAAAAAAAAAAAAATTAAGTTGGGCAGCTTTTTATTACACTAACTAGAATACATCTCTCTTTCTAATGATTTTATAGTCCAGTGTTTTAAAAATATATAGTATAGCGCAGTTGGTCCTGGCCACTTTCCAAACACTACATCAAGAGAAATTGCTATGTAGTAATTATTTTATAATGCACTCCACAACATCAATTGTTCATATGTTTCATGAAGAGCAAAGATGAAACAGCCAATCTGAAACCCAATGAAGTTATTTCAAATTTTCCACCCATTTGCACTTTTAAGCATTTTTTCCAACAAAACCTTGGCATATTGTTAACATATCACACAATTCAATAGTTCAATCACATCAAGAAGAGTTGTACAATCACCATCCACCATCAGTGTTAGAACATTTTCTTCATTCTCACACTCCTTACTATCGGCTCTCCCTTCCCCCTCAACCTCAGTGCAGGAGTTTCAGCTCCAAGCTTAGCAATTTCTGAGTGCTCCCCTTCCTTGTCACAACATAACTGGATCACATTTAAATGCATTTGGAACTCCAGGAACTGCAGGACTAAAAACAAAAACAAAAACCAGGAAGGGAGGGGGACTCTGTGGTAGCAAGAATTCTGTTTTATAATAAAAGAAATCATTGAATGCCAATGCTGATTATGTAACAAGCCCCATCAAGGTCTGCAACAATCCTCCAGAGAATTAGGCATTGTGGGAATTTTCAAGTCAGTTCTCATTTCTTTTCTGCCTTCTGGAATTCTTTGTTAAAAGAAATATATTGACTCATTAAAAAGAAGGTCTGGCAAGACTTCAGACAAGTAATAAAGTAGTTTAAGCTATTAAACTTAAAGATATGGTATTGCCAATTCATCTTCAATAAGTGCATTCACTTAATAATTACAACAGATTATTTGACATACTTCTCTTTCATAAACTGGATTTTTCTTCAGGTAGTATCATTTAGCTTTTTTAATGTTCCATTTTCTATATGTTCCCAATGTCTTATTTTATGGTACGCATTTATTCAAACATGTTATCCAACAATGAAGCATAGATAATAATAATAATACACTTTACTGGTTCTGTTTCTTCAAGATTGTTGCTGTTTGAGACACACAATAAGATGGTGGATTGACTTGGAGGCTGCACTAATGGGCTCACACAGCAACAAGCATGCAGATGGCACAGGATTGGGCCTCGGTCTGCTCTGTTAAGTAGATGGTGGGATGAGTGGATGCTGACTTGAAGGCACTTAGCAATAACACAACAATTTGGACAATGAGAAAATTAGTCATCATTTTTGTTTTCATTGCCTTGTTGTTCCGCATAAATTATTTATATGCCACATTTTAGTTTCATTCTCTCTTTTAATCAACATTTTATAGAAACAGAACCAGCAAAGTGCATGATTGTGATTATTATTACATAATTATGTATGCTTCATTGCTGGACCCCATTTTACCTAAGTGCATAACATGAAAGCCTACAGTATGAACATGTGGGGAACTATCCTGTGTATACACTGAAAATTTTAAAAAGTTAAGTGATACCAGCTGAAGAGAAATTCAATTTATAAAAGAGAAGCCTATCAGGAAGGCTTGTAATTGTTAAGTGAATGAGTTTGTGAAAGACTGATTGGCATTTAAAAAATCTTAAACTCTACCTTATTACTGTTTTGAAGTCTTGCCAGGCCGAACGACTCCAGCGATAGGCTCAGACAGGACCCCCGGAGGAGAACAGCCCCCAGCAGCCCAGGGCGGTGCACTTTGGGCACAGGAGGGTGCTCTGAATAAGAACTGACTCAATGGCACCGAACAACAACAAGATTTTGTAGCAACACTTTTTGACTTGCGTGTGTGTGTGTGTGTGTGTGTGTGCGTGCGCGCGCGCGCGCGTGTGCATGCGCGCACACGTGCGCTATCCTGTTCGGAATAGCATTATCTTAATGAGGCCACCGATATGATGCTCTATGTACTTATTTTTAGTAAACAATATTTAGCACACCCTACTATATCCTTTTCCTGAGTTCAATCGGTTCTACAATGTGTATTGATTACTCTGCTGGGGTTCATTTTTTCACTATTTTGTGTTACAATCAACAATTTTGACCCACGTTATATTACAAAAATTGAAAAATTAAATGATGCTTGCACGTCCAAAACTGCAGGAGAAAGGAGCAAATATACCACAATATAACTTTTAGAACATTGCTTATCAACTTAAGCGGAATATCAAAGGGCACTTAGGAGTTCTTGAAGGTTTCTCGCCTTTCTTCTTTTTTTTAATCCACACATACTTTCGTGTTGAGTCAAAGAGGCATCAAAATGAAAAGCAAAAAAATACAGGTTCAGACTTAACATCACTACTAGGAGTGTCAAAGGAAGCACAATGGGACTAACAGGGCAATGTGAATTAATGGCTATGGGAAGGACAAGCATGGGGGAACACAGTGAGCCTGTGCTGAAGGTCATGCTCGGGGAGAGGCTCTGGTAGAAAATCTGATCATAGACAAGGGCCTAATTAAAGAAATAATGGGATAAGACTTCTAAACCCACCATGTGTTTAAGAGTTATCCTTTCCATTGGTACTGTCCCTGTCATCCTCTCCATCTTTGGTGCACTCCATCTGGTCATCCCCTGACCTTCATTCTCAGCATCATCCAGGAGGTCCCATTTCGGCAGAGTCATCTGCATGCCCCATCCAATGCCATCTTCACATGAGTCTTCTCTTTCTTCACCGAACTGCTGCTCTGCTCCTCGTCTGGCTCAGCAGTCTTCACCTCAACTCCTTGTTTGCTTGCTTCCTTTTTCCTGTTTCCAGGCTTCCCAGTACAGAGTCCACTTTTTCTTTCATCTATGTCAAATCCTTCTTAATAGTCTGAAGATCATCTCCTCTCAATGAGCCAGGCTTGGAAGTAGATTCCTGCTGTTCACTCTTAGAATGGAAACCACTTTTGCCTCTCCTTGAGGTCTTCCCTGATACACGCTGGCATTTTGACAGCACTACAGCCCCTGAGCAATAGGAGGAGGAGAGGGGGGAGACTCTTGCTGAGAAGTTGTACATCCTGTCACAATAGTTCTGTTGGAAGTCATAGACTGAATCAAAAGAAAAACTGAGAAAGAGATCCAAACAAAATAACACTACGTTCTCGGCAGTGACTAGACTCATAAAAAAAGTACACAGCCGTCTAGTCAATTCAGAGTCTTAGTGACATTATGTCTCTACATAAGGTCACCAAATATAAATCTTTACAGAAGCAGATAGCTTTGTCTTTCCCCAGGGAAGTAGCTGGAAGGTTTGAACCTCCACCCTGTGGTAAACAGTGCAATGTTTACCCAGCAGCAAACCAGGCCTCCTGGACCAGGCTAGTAGAGGCAGAGACATCTCAATCAAAATGATGTACTCTCTATGACCATGGGACAGAGAAGGGTGCTTTGATACTGATCAATACATCCCTGCTGCAAAATCATTTCACACCTGCTTTTCTTTGGTTCACTTTTGGCGCTGCAGCCAAATTGACATTTGCAATCTGACCAATGAGCATTCTGCCCTCCTCTCCTGCTACAGCAGCTCAGACTTTTCTCTGGTGTACACTCTGAGCAGAGGCAAAGCCTTTATGAGCAGAGCAGCCCATTATTTTTCCATGCTTTGAGATGGCCTCGACGTCAGCCTCACTCTACCTTGCTTCTACATCAGTGACCAAATGCTTGGCAGTTCATGAAGCGAAGGCCTGTTTTGTTGGTAACATTACTGGCTATGGTGATTGATAAGGTTGGTCCCAAAGCTGAAAAAAGGTAGCTACAAATCAAAAAACTCTCACTCCTGTAAAGTTCCACTGTGGCAGTCATGTGCTTATGTTAATTTTATGATTGAAATGTAGGGGTGGAGTCTAGCCTGTTAATCTGGAGACAGCCATCGAGTAGCCAATGAGACTTCTATGTGGGCTAGGCATGGCTTTCTCCTGAGACTTCTGGGAAATCTCGTGATATTTCCCTTGTGAAGATGAGAAGCTATCTCCCAGTTGTTGGGAGTTAGTCTCAGAGGCGATGAATCACGGAGAAGACAAGATGGCAGCATCCGAGAAGCTGGAGGAGCCGACGGAGAGACCACATGGCTTTGTCCTGATGGAGCCACACCTCTGAAGTTGGGGCAGCCACATGGAAACCTCTGCCAGTGATGAATTGCTTATGCTGTTGATGGACCCTGAGCCCTGGAAGTGAGGAGACCTGTGGAGACCCCTGCCAGCGCCGGGATTCTGCACCCACTGACCTGTGACTTCGTGAGTCAGAAGGAGACTGTATAAAATGATTTCGGGCATATGGGTTAATATTGGACTTATGACTTTGAACTGGACTGGGCTGGGATGTTTTCTCAATGTCCTGTTCCTCTTGGATATAAACCTTTTCCTTATATCTATATGCGTGTCTATGAAATTTGTTCCTCTAGCCTACCCGGACTAATACATCCACTAACATATATTTCAATTCACTTGTAACCAGAAAGGGGAAGGGAGAAAAGATTCGATAGTGAAAATTCTGTTCCCAAATTCAACGTGAAGAAGCTTGAGATCAGCAATGTACCTCACACTAAGTCTTCATCTCTTGGAAAATGGCCTCCGTGTCTCCTTTCTGATGTGTACACCCCCCACCACACACACACACATGTGTGTGTGTGTATGTTAGCAATATATATATTTGGACAATATTTATAATTGTCCATTAGGGCACTGACCAGTATATTATTGCTGCTGGGCATCTGAAGAATAAATACCTCCTTGGGTTTCCCTGTAAAGAGCCCACACAGGAATGGTCCATTTCCCTGAACACAACCTCTGAATTAAGGCAAGTGTGCCAAACCCAAATAATTTTAAAAAGACATAGTCTTTCTTGGAAGAATCATTTTAAAAATACAGATTCTTTGATGGAATCAGGAATGGCTAATCACAGGAAGTACATTACAGAGTGGAAAGATGGACCCCTTCCAGCCAAAGAGCGAAAAAGTTTCTTGAGAGAGACAATAAATAAAAAATGAATTGAAGTTTAATTCCCATGCCTAACTTAGTACACACAATACAAAGTGGAAGCAGCTCTTCCTGAAGTGAGAGGCTTAAAATGGAAGAAAACAAAGTGGGTAATTTGGTTCATAATGCATAACATTGCTCAACCAAAAGTGGTAAGTGGTTAGGGAAGGAATCAACAAATTACCCATGTCACCCAAGTAAAATTCACCTCTAACTAGAAATTAAAGACCAATGATGCTTTCTAAAGGATAGACAAAATGTTACAAAAATTAGACCAGCAGGAAGATCCCACAGTAAGTACACATCTCACCACGAATGATTTTTCAGAGGAAGGATAATTCTAAGAGACCATCATAAAGTTATATATCAATGTTTATATCTTCATTCAAGGAGTACTTTATATGAAATAGGCTGAGATTGATCAATCACATTGATCCTTAGAAGATAATTTGCTTCCCCAAACTGGTTTTATCTTTAATATTTTTTTATTTCTACACACTTTTCGCCCAATTATGTGTACATTTATAAAGTTGATAAACTTACTCCACTCTCTCCCCCTCCACCCCCATATTTCATACATATGCAGATATTTAGGGAGTGATGTATTCAATAATTATAGCAATGTCTTTGTCACAGTAAATAAAAACTGTTTAACCAGAATCTTTCATTTAATCTATGCTTACCCAAATTTCAGCCTAGAAAGTCCTATGTGAGTCCCATGTGTGTTTGAATCCACTCAATGACGCACAGGAATTACCACAATCAAGTCACCAGAGGCTTGAGGGATGGGTTCAAGGAAACATAAGCAAAGGGGGCAAAAGAGATCCAGAAAAGGTGACACTGATGCTCTCAGCAGTGACCAGACTCTTGAAAATGTCCACAGCCCTCTAGTCAATTCAGAGTCTTAGCGACCTTCGGTAGGGTTCCACAGATGTAAATCTTTACAAAAGCAGATAGCTTTGTGGTTCCCCTGAGAAGCAGCTGGTAGACTTGAACCTCCGTCCTGTGGTGAGTAGCCCATGCTTACCCAACAGCACACCAGGGCTCCTTGACCAGGCCAACAGCTCGATCAAAGCAAGGTATTCTCTGGCACCATGGAACTTTCATGATAAAGGCAGAGAAGCTAAAAATAAATAATTATAAAAGTAGGTTGTGAGAAAAATAAGGGCTGAAAGAAAATCATGGTTAGAGTACATCGCCCGGGTTACCTGGTTCTGTGGCTGGTGGGAATGATTTCATGGCAGCAACGGTGTTTTTCAGTTTTGCTGTAACAGAAGTACGTCAAGCAGGTGACTTTAACAAGCAGAACTTTAGTTTCTTAAAATGTAAGAGATTAAATCAAATTCCATGAGCCAATTGGAGGAGAAGGCTTTCTCTGCCAGCTCCAGTGAAAGGACTTTCTCAGCAGGCAGAGTCTTCGTGTGGCTTGGCCTGTCTCTTTCCATCTCTTCCCTGTTCATTGGTTTAATCTCTTCACTCTCAAAAGATATTGACTCTAAACAATATGTGTTCAGGGGATACAGAATTCAACCCACAACAATCAGGGTGAAACCCCAGAGCAAAACTGGAGGGAACTAGCCACAAGAAGCAGTAGGAATTTACTGTGAAAAGTCAACCAGCATCTTTGGACTTGAGACAAAGGCGTGAGAGGGTAAAGAAAGGTTTCTGAGCAGAGATCCACAGTGACCCAGATTCCTTTCTATAAATTTCCTCCTAATTGATCTATAAAGAATCAAAAGAGGAGGCCAAGAGTAGAAGTGGAAGGTTTGAAGCAGGAGGTGAGTGGACAATGGGGACTAAGATGGACAGAGACGGGGGTGAAGAATGAAGAGAGGGATTTGCTGGAAAGAAGGAAAAGCAAGAAAAGGAAAGAATCCATAAACTTCCAAGTTCCAAATTTGAGCAGGTAGCTGGTCAAAGATATGAAATACACATCTGAATTTGAGAAAGTTCAGAAACTGGGTACTGTAGAAGGGCGAAGAACAGAATGATTGAAATAGTTATATTTAATGCCATCTTTTATGAAATGAATCTATAATTTACTTCCTCAGAAGTAGCAATAAGCAGGAAGTCATCTGTGGCTATCATTCTCATTGATCTAGCCTGGGCCCTGAAAAATCTGCTTTGTAAAATGGAGACAGTTACAAGAGTATTGTGATTAGATACCATCAAGTCAATTCCATCTCATCTCAGCCCTACAGGAAAAAATATATAGTAGGACAACAGAATGAAACATTCCCTGGCCCTGGGCCAGGCTTGGAATTGTCACATTAGAGCCCATTGTTGCGGTCACCCTGTCAAGCCATGTTGTTGAGGGTCTTCCGCATTTCCACTGCCTCTCTACCCACATGTTCTCGTTTTCCAGTGTTTGTGGCTCAAAGTCTCACCCTCCTTGCCTCTAAGGAACATGGCAGCTTTACTTCCAGACAGGTTTGTTCTTCATTCTGACGGTGCATGGTACTTTCAATATTCTTCACCACCACCATCATCCACTCTCTTCCTCACTCCTTATCCATCTGTCATGGATATCAGGTGAATGAATAGCATGACTTGATTAAGCACATTTTAGTTTCTAAAGTGAAATCTTCTCTATTTACACTGTGAAAAAGTCTTGTGCAATATATTTGCCCAACGCAATGTGTCCCTTTGTGTTGTGATATCTTGACTAGTCCATTTTATGAACACTGATTGTGAATCAAGGCAAAGTGAAATTCTTGACAGCATCTATCTTTTCTCCATTTATCACAAGGTATACAGTCTATTGGTCCAAATATGAGGATTTTTGCTTTCTTTACTTTGAATTGTAATCCATACCTAAAGTTGTAATCTTTGTTCTTCATCAGCAAGTACTTCAAGTCCTATTGTCCTTCAGCAAGTATGGTTGTGTGATCTACATAGAAAAGGTTGTTAATAAGCCTTCCTCAACCCTGATTCTGGCTTCATCTTTACATAGTCCAGTTTCTCAGATTATTTGCTTGGCGCATAGATGGATTACATATCATTAAAGGATACAACCTGACAAACTATGATCCATATTTTTTAAACAATCTCCAGAGTCGAATACCTTTGCATAGTCAATAAAATACAAGTCAACTTCTTTCTGGTATTCTCTAACTTTAGACAAGGTGGATCTAATATGAGTCATGATATCCCTCATTCCATATCTTCTTCTGAATCAGTTTTAATTTGTGGCAGCTCCCTGCCAATCTACCACTTCAATCATTGTTGAATGATCTTCATCAAAATCTGTTTTTGAGATATCCAGCTGGTACATAATCAAGATAGTATTTTGGCTTTTGTGGACTTGTTTTAATGTTCTTCAGCTTTAACTGTAACTTGCATGTGAGTAATCTTCCTCCGTTTCCAACTTTTGTATTCTAATATACAATAATTATCAGTGGAACTAATTGTTCCCTCAATTTCAAACTGAAGGAGCTGGTAGAATTCAATTTCTTCATCATGAGGTTGTTTTGTTTGTTTGTTTGGTGTACATATTTAAAATATAGCTGTCTTAACTGTACCTCTTTGCATTGTATGAATTTGTGAAAATTGAAAGTGTCAAAAGTGAGAAGAAAAACTTTCAAGTTTCATGAATTTATATTTACATTTCGTGTTTCAACTATTTTTTAAATCATTTTATTGGGGGCTCATATAACTCTTATCACAATCCATACATACAATCATTGTATGTAGAGCACATTTGTACATTTTGTTGCCTTCCTCATTTGCAACACATTTCTTTCTACTCAACCCCTTAGTATTAGCTCCTCATTTATCCCTTCCTTTCCCAGTCCCCCTTCCCTCATGAATCCTTGATAATTTATAAATTATTATTATTTTATCATGTTGCACACTGTGCAATATTCCCCTTCACCAGGGGGAAGGCTATTTATTTTTTTTATTAAATCAGCTTATTGGGGGCTCGTACCTCACTTATCACAATACATACATACATACATTGTGTCAAGCACCTTCACATGCCTGCTGCCCTCATCATTCCCAAACCATCTGCTTTTCCACCTGCGCCCTTGACATCAGCTTTCCATCTTTTCCCCTCCCACTCTGTTCCCCGCTTCCCCACCAACCCTTGATATTTTATAAATTATTATTATTTTGTCATATACTACACTGCTGACATCTCCCCTCGCCCTCTCCTCCACTGTCCATCCTCCAAGTAGGAGGTTATGTGTAGACCCTTGTAATCAGCTCCCGCTCTCTATCCCACCCTACTTCCACCCTTCCAGTATCCCCACTCTCACTACTAGTCCTGAGAAGTTCATCTGTCCTGGATTCCCTGTGTTACCAGTTCCTGTCTGTATCAGTGTGCCTCTTCCAGTCTAGTTGGATTTGTAAGGTAGAATTGTGGTCATGACAGTTGAGGGGGAGGAAGTCTTTAAGAGGTAGAGGAAAGTTATATGTTTCATTGTTACTTCACTGCACCCTGACTGGCCTGTCTCCTCCCCACTACCCTTCCATAAGGAGATGTCCAGTTGCCCACAAATGGGCCTTGAGTCACCACCCTGTGCTCCCCTCATTCACAGTGATGTGATTTTTGTTCCTTGGTGCTTGATACCTGCTCCCTTTGACCCCTCGTGATCACACAGGTTGGTGTGCTTCTTCCATATGGCCTTTGCTGCCTCTACACTAGTTGACTGCTTGTTTTACCTTCAAGCCTTTAAGATGCCAGGTGTTTTATCATTTGGTAGTTAGGCACCATCAGCTTTCTTCTCCATGTTTGCCTCTGCACTCATTTGTCTTCTGCGATCCTAACGGGAGAGTGGGCACACAATGATAAGAATTTTGTTCTTTGACTGAGCCCCGGTGGCATAGTGGTTGTGCGCAGGACTGTGGCCCACTGGGACAGAGTTTCAATTCCAGCAGTGGGGCTGGGCCTCCTACTCCCACCAATGGAGAGCAGTGATGCCCCGCCCCCCCAAAAAAATTTTTGTTCTTTGATGCCTGATACCTTATTCCTTTCCCACCTCATGGTCGCACAAACTGGTGTGCTTCTTCCATAGTGAGCTGTTTTGCTCCTGAGCTAGAAGGCCACTTGCTTACCTTCCTTTAAGACCCTGGACACTGTATATTTTGATAGCCAGACACCACTAGCTTTCTTCACCACTCTTGCTCATGCTGCACATGTTCTTAACGATTACCTCAGGAATGTGAGCATACAATGATATGTTTTTTTTTCTTGTTTGGTGCCTGAGACCTGATCCTTTTGGCACCTCATGACCACACTGGTTGGTGTGCTTTTTCCATGTAGGCTTGGCTACTTCTCAGCTGGATGGCCATTTGCTTATCTTCTGGTTTTTAAGACCCCAAACATTACATCTTATAGCTGGTCTCCATCAGCTTTCTTCACTACATTTTCTTATGCACCCATTTGTCTTCAGTGATTGTATTGGGCAGGTGAGCATCATGGAACACCAGTTTAATAGAACAAAATATTCTTGTATTGAGGGAGGACTTGAGTGGAAGCCCAAGGTCCATCTGCTACCTTAGTATTATGCCTGTAAATATATGTACCTAGGCTTATTTCCTCCCTATCATAAATAATTATATTTATATATGCACATGCCTGTATTTAGACCTCTATAAATGCCCTTTGCCTTCTAGTTCTATCCTCTATTTCCTTTTACTTTCTTCTTGCCCCACTATCATGCTCAGCCTTCATTTGGGGTTCAGTACTTCCTCTCAGCTGCATTGCCCTTGCTCAAAGCAGGCCCCCCAGACCCTCCTCACTACCAGTTCCAGACCACTTGTTCTCCCTTCCCTGAGCCTGTCCACACCACCCCTTTCCTTCTCTGTTGTTCTCTCCTCCCTACTGTCCATCCAGGAGTGCTCCCTTCTTGATTCAGTCCATTTGAGGGGCTCAGACAACATTGCTTCCCCACCATGTGACCCCCAAAATGTCCTCTTTGCTGTCTGCTTCAGTAAGGAGACAGAGTGACACACCCTGTTGTCATTTTCCCGGTCTCCTCTGTGTCCCATCATTTCCCTGCAGGGGCATAGTTCTCTGAGGAGCGTGGGCCAGCATGGGGACTAGTCTGGCTCTTTCTCTTCCTCCCTCCCAGCCTATCTCAAAGTGAGTGTGGCATGCTGGCCCCTCCACCCAACCTGTTCTCCACCATGCCCACTTCCAGGGAGGGGCTCAGAGTGGCTCTATTCATGGTCAGCCCTGTAACTCTCTCTTTTCACGAATCTTCCATGTGGCCACGCTATCTTCGTACTTGGGTGCTTCATGGTAGGGTCTCTATGACCACTCCAGATTCTGTGGAGATAAGACTGGTACTCTCCCACTGGGTGGGTTAGTGTCCTGCTCTCTCCATTATCCTCTCCCTTCTGAACTGCCTTTTTCCACGGGGGAGGTTATACAGATAACTTATAATCAGTTCTCCCTTTCTACTCCACCTTCCCTCCACCCTCCTGGTATCACCACTCTCACCACTGGTCTTGAAAGGATCATCTGTCCTGATTCCCCATGTTTCTGGTTCCTATCTGTACCAGTGTACATGCTCTGGTCTAGCCGGATTTGTAAGGTAGAATTGGGATCATGAGAGTGGAGGGTGAGGGTAGACATTTTAAAACTAGAGGAAAGTTACCTATTTCATCATTGCTACATTGTGCATTGTACCCTGATGGGCTTGTCTCCTCCCCACTACCCTTCTGTAAGGAGATGTTGCTTCACCTGCAGATGGGCTTTAGGTTTCATGTTTCAATTATTGCAGGATATTTTCAGCTCTTTCTTTTTATTATGGGTCGAAGCATCAGCAAATGATGATTCTGAAACTTTTTCTCTATCCATGTCATTAAGGTTGACTCTCCCTTGAAGAGGCATCTCTTCCTAGTTATATTTTGAAGAGCTCATCTTTTTTTAAAAATCATTTTATTCAGGACTCTTACAGATATTACAACAATCCACAAATGAATTACATCAAGCAACCTTGTACATATGTTGCCATTGTCATTTTCAAAACAGTTATCTTTCTACTTGAAGAGCTCATTTCTTGTCACTATATCTGACCATGTTCCTTGCTATTTATAAGCTTCTGTGACTCCTCTCTCAGAAATTGACAGTCTCTTCTTTCTTCCCAGTTTGTTCTTAGTTCAGGAGCTCCATGGAAACGTGTTCACCAGAGGTGATGCTGCTGGTATTTGAAAGGCCACTAGCATAGCTTCCAGCATCACAGCAAATGGAAGTCACCGTGCCCCACAGACTGGCAGACTAAGTACCAAGATTATCCCTCTTACTGCTATATAACAGTAACCAGTGGGGATTATGAATCTCACTTAATGCATAATATTCTTGAGGTTCTCAAAGGAAAACACTGGATACTTTTGGAAGGCTCATGAGTTTAGTATACAAGAATGTGTATAGGGGTAGAGGTTTTAAAATATTTGCACCGAATCTTCCTCACTAAATGCATCTTCCAACTGATTAAAAAGTGGCCATTTCTCTTGTTCATGAATTCTGGACTACTTAAAAGATTCTGAGCATCAAAATAAGAATTGTCCAAAGCTCAAAGTCTGGACAGTTCATGTTGTTCTGTTTGAAATAAAGTCCATTTTCTTTAGAGATGAGATTCTCCTCATTTCTTGGATATCTGGAATATTGCAGTTGGGGAGGGACTGTGGTGTTACTTGTGAATTTCAACTTCGTGACTAGGGGGCAAATTATTAATTGTACGGCTGCTTTTATGGTGTCTAGGGTTTCTCAGAGAAAGCTAACCCTACAATCCCATAACATGGAGTAAAACGTGCTGTCCAAATTTCATCTCCGCTGTTGGCTCCACCAGCCAGTTCTCAAAAAGCTGTTATGGAGAGATGGGTTATATTCAATTCCTGAATATTCCTATGGGTCTGATCAGTAAACTTTTCGCTCCTATAGACTACGGGTTAGAAAAGTGAACTAGAAGCTAAGAGTCCAGAATTACAATGTATTTCCACAAAACATCTCAACTCCTATTTTTAAAAGTAGAAGCTAGGGCTGAGCCCTGGTGGCGTAGTGGTTGTGTGCGGGACTGCGACCCACTGGGTTGGAGGTTCAATTCCGGCTCCCAGGAGCAAAGGCTGGGCCTCCTACTCCCACCACCTGAGGGCAGTGATGCCTAAAAAAAAATTTTTAAAAAAATAAAAATAAAAGTAGAAGCTAATCTTTACTGATCATGCGGGATGTTCACTAAATGTTTTAAATATGCCACATGTTAAATAGCTGCACAGAAATTTGCTCACAAATTTTCTCATAAGCAAGCATTAGGGTGACCAACTCATCAGCAATTTACTTGGGGCTATCTCAATTGTTTGTTAATTAATTAAGGTGAAAATCACGGAGCATAAAGTTAACTGTTTTAAAGGGTATAGTTCAGTGTCATCTACTATAGCCATAATTTCGTACAATCACCACCTCTATCCATTTTCATATAATTCTTTTATCAAAAAATAATCACAAATATCACTTAAGCTTCCCCTAACTCTTTCTTCCACTGCTGCCCTAACCCTTTCCTACCAATCTGATTTTTGTTTCTTTAGATTCACTTTTTTGGATATTTCACATCAATGGAATCATACAGTATGTGACCCTTTATGTCTGGCTTCTTTGCATAATAATTTCAAATCCCATATTTTCTTCTACATTGTAGCAAATATAAATGCTTAATTAATTTTATGATAATATTTCATTATATGTGTATACAGCATTTCGTCTGTCCCTCCATCCATGGATGGGAAACACCATTTAGGTTGTTTCCACCTTTGGGCTACTGTGAATAGTTCTGCTACAAACATTCACGTGTAGGTATTTCTTTTCTTTTCTTTTCTTTTTTTTTTTTTTGCAGGTATTTCTTTGAGAGTCTAAATATCCATTCTTTGGGGCACTTTTCTAGGTGGGAAATTTCTGAGTCATTCATTGTGCTTTTTATCTTTTGGGGAATCTGCTCGATTGTTTTACACAGTGGCTGAACCACTTTATAGTGTCATTAATAAATAGTAAGGCCTCTAATTCCTTCACCTTTGACAACACTTATGGTTTTCTTTCTTCTTTTTATTTACTTTGCTTATTTGCTCTACTTTAGTCATCCTGCTGTGTATGAATGGTATCTCACTGCTTTTTTATTTTTCAGACCCTTTTTTGTTGGCATCACTGCTCTCTGGTGGGAGTGGGAAGCCCAGCCATGCTCCTGGTGAGCGCTGCTGGATTTGAACTGCCAAGCCTGTGGGCTGCAGTCCCGCACTCAACCACTACACCACTGGGGCTCAGCCTCTCATAGCTTTTTATTTTTCTAGTGATCATTGATCACTAGAGTTTGTTGACCATGTTATGTGTTTGTTGGCCATTTTAAAGTGGGCTATTTATCTTCTTTTGCTGTTGCATTATAAATGCTCTTTATGTATTATGGATACTAGGATCTTATTGGGTATATGACTTAAAAACATTTTTTTTCATTCTGTCATTTTTTGCACCTTCTTGATATCCTTTGATTCACAAAGGTTTTCAATTTTGGTGAAGTCCAATTTGGCAATTTTTTTCTTTGCTCCTCCTGTTTTTGGTATTGTATATAAAAATTTCAAACATCAGATGACATAAAAATATATTCCTATGTTTTATTTTAAGAGACTTACAGTTTAACTTTAAATTTTAGGTCTTTGTTCCACCTTGAATTAGTATTTTACATTTCCTATGAGGTAGGGATGCAGCTTTACTTTTTTACATGTGGATATCTGTTTGTCTTGGCATTATTTATTTTTTGAATTATTTTTCCTATTAAGTGACCTTGGCACTCTTGTTAAAAATCAATTCGCAATAGATGTGAGTTTATTTCCATATTCTCCATTATATTCCATTGGCCTACATGTCTGTTCTGCTGCCAGTACTCAAACTACCATTTCTGACAGTGGAAGTAGATGAGGGCCAAGAGAGGCTTACACTAAAAATACTCAAAGATGAAAAATACTCCCTGCCACTGAGGATTCACAACATAAACCAGCAGCACACAAACCCCTTGAAATTGTATGAAATATTTTGATTGGTACATACATTTCTTAGCGGTCACATATATCTAAGAGGAGAATTTTGCAACTTTCTTGATAATATCTATAGGACAACCAAAAAATAGTAATAGCTAAAAGTCTAAAATCAAGCATCATTTTAAAAATTTTAACTCTTCACCATCAAGTCATTCCAGCTAATAATGATCCTATAGGAGAGACTGGAGGTGCTTCTTAGAGCTTCTGAGATGGCTTTAAATCTTTTGGGGACCGAATAGCCTCATCTTTCATTTGAGGAGATTTAAAAGAACATCAAATCCAGCTCTCCAAATCATGTTTGTTTTTCCTATGTGCCTGTTTTAGAAAGCTGCTCAAAATATCCTGACCTGAGTTACTATGGTAGCCAGCCTCCAAGAAAACTCTCAAGGAGACCTGCCACTGAACAGTCACCAGGTCACACCAGGGTCGGCCTGGCTGACCAATGGACTAAGGAACAAGCGATGATGACATGTCACTTCTGAGGTTACGTTATAAAACAGGGGATTGGCTTCTGCTTGCTCCTTCTCTTAGATCTTTTGCTTTGGCAAAATCAACTGCCAGGTAATATCTAGTCTTATAGAAAGATCCATGGGGTAAAGAAGTAAGACCTCCGACCAACAACTGTGGAAGAATTGAGGATTCCTGCCACAGCCACGTGAGTGAGTTATACAGAAACTGATTCTCCAAGCTTTCAGAAGACTATCGGCCCAAGTGACTACTTCATTAGAATCTTATGCAAAAGTGGAAGCCAGCCCTATCAGTTTTCCCGATCCTATATTCCTGATACTCTGAAAACATGAGCTAATACATGTATGCTGTTGTTAGGCACTGAATTTGGGGGTTGCTTACTGTGCATCGGTAAGTAACAATGTTGTTGTCAGATGCCATCCAGTCAGTTCTAAATGATCGTGATCCTATGTACAACAGTGTAAGACAATGTCTGTTCCTGCTTCATGCTAATACTTATGGTTAGGCTTAGCCTACTATTGAAGCCACTACATCAATCGGTCTCTTTGAGCACCTTCCCATTTTTGCTGATTCTGAACCTTACTGACTGTGATGCGCTTTTCCCAGGAGTGGTCTTGCCTGATAACATGTTAAAATAAGTAAGACAATGACTTGCCATCCACTCCTCTAAGGAGCATTCCGGCAGTACTTCTTCTAAGACAGAGTTGTTTGTTCTTCTGGCATTCTGCGGTATTTTCAATATTATTCATCAACACCACAATCCGAATTCATCAGTTCATCTGCTGCTGTCTTTACCCATTGTTCAGCATGCATATGAGATCATGGAAAATATCGGGGCTTGAAGGAGGAGCACTTGAGTCTTCAAAATCCCACCCTTACTGCACTCCATGTGTCAAAAGGTCGTGCAGCACATTTGCCCAATGTATCCTTTGGTCCCTTGACTGCTCTTTCTATAGGCACTGACTATGCATCCAGTGAAATATCAATCTCGACCATTTCAGTCTTTTCTGTATTTCATAATATATCCCTAAAGTCTAGGGGATTTTTAGCTTTGTTTACATAGACTTGTAATCCATACTAAAGGGTGCAGTCTTTGATCTTGATTATCAAATACCTCAAGTCCTCTTGGATTTTCTTTCTTTTTTTTTTTTTTGGCATCACTGCTCTCCGGCGATGGGAGCAGGAGGCCCAGCCCTACTGCTGGAATTGAACCTCCGTCCCAGTGGGCCGCAGTCCCGCGCACAACCACTGCGCCACCGGGGCTCAGCCCTCCTCTTGGATTTTCCCAAGTAGAATTGTGTCATCTACATATCACAGGTATTTAAGGAACCTACTTCTAATCTTGATATATGCTTTTCTTCATAAAGTCCAGCTTCTATTATTTTCACAGCATACACATTGAATAAATAGAGTGAAAGGATGCAATCCTGATCCATACTCTTCCTGATTTTAAACTATAGAGTATTCCCTTATTCTGCCTCTTGTTCCATGTATAAATTTCACATGAGCACAATTAAGTTTTCCACAATCTCTGTTTTCCTCAGTGCTGTCGATAGTTTGTTATGATCATGTAGTCATATGCTTTGGCAATACGATGTCAGCAATGATAAGTCTCATTTCACACATCCTCTTCGGAATCAACTGCAATTTCTGATAGCTCACTGACAATGTACTACTGCAGTCATTTAAAAATTATCTTTAATAAAATCTTACTTGCATGTGATGTTAATGATACTGTTCAATAATTTATGTATTCTTCTGGGTCACCTCTCATTGGAATGAACACAAATATGGATTTCTTTCAATCAATTGACGAGGAAAATATCGTCCAGATGTCTTCGCATAGACAGCTGAGTGCTCCCAGTGCTGCCTCTGTTTGCTGAAACATTTCTATTGCTATCCCATCAACATCTGGGATCTTGTTTCTTGCCAATGTCTGCAGGGCAGCTTGGCCTTCATCCAATATTATTAGCTCATTGCTATCTCTTCAAATGGTTGACCAATTCCTTTTGATCTAGTGACTCTGAATTCCTTCCAACATCATTTTTTTCAATCCTTTCAGCTTCAGAAATTCTAATCGTGCTCATTTTCTTTTGGGCTTTCTAGCTCCAGAATTTTGCATATTTCATTATGATCCTTGGCATGGCCTTCTCAAGCTTTCCTTTGAAATTTTGTGTTCAGCTCTTTCACTGTATCATTTCTCCCATTTGTTTTAACAACTTTATGTTCAAGAGAAAGTTCCCGAGTCCACTTTACTTACTGTACTGACTGCTCTGTGATATTTTTCTCTTTTTTTCAATTATAATGTTCGTGACGTCATGCCACAAGACTGCATGGCCTTCAGTCCTTAGTGTTCAATGGGTCAAATCTCTTCTTGAGATGTTCTCTGAATTTAGATGGGATTTACTTAAGATCTTATTTTTGGGCTCTTTTGAACGTAACAAATTCTTCAACTTCAACTTGAATCTGAGCAATTGATGATGAGTTCCTCAGTTGGCCCCTCTCTTGTTTTGCTTGCTCACATTGAACTTCGTCATTGACTCTTCCCCAGCTTTAGTATTGTGGGCAAACCGGAATAAGAGTTGTATTATGTATACTTCTTTTAGACAGATAGATTCAGATGCTACATAAATACACAAACAATTTTAACAGTAAATACCTCCTTCATCAATATTGCCATGAAAAGAAGCAAGACAATCATTTGAGACTTGTCCCTTATTCTGCAAAATAGAAATAATGCTCATTTCCTTGGCCAGAATCACATCATATGTCTATACTTAAAACACTGATGACACATCCTCTACTGAAGTTGTCCCAGAAGCAAATGCCTAGATTTGTAGAAGAGAGTAGACATACAATGTCATGGTCTAAGAGGAGAAAGGCTTAAATTTTGTTTTTGTTTTGTTGTTGTTGTTATTGTTACAAAAATCACCTCCCACAATCCCGTGCTAGCATGCTGAGTTTGAACAAAAGTCCCTTCAACTCATCCAGAGGCAGAAACAGCTAAAGACTTGAGTGCTGATACCAAACCAAAAAACCAGACCCGTTGCCGTTGAGTTGATTCTCACTCAGAAAAGCCCTACAGGATGGTGTGGAGCTGTTCCTGGTGATTTCTAAGACTGTGTATCTTGACAGGAGCACACAGCCTCACCTGGCTTCTGAGGAGCAGCTGGTGACTCTGACCTGGGGACCTGGCAGTTAACAGTTCAACAATTATCTCACAGTCCCATCAGAGCTCCTTGAGTGCTTTTAGAGTTTGTAAATGACTATATATGTATATCTCTTTCCCCCAGCCCCCTAAAAAAAAAAAGAAAGAAATTGGATTGGATAGAGTGGATCTTTTGTAGTACACATTTTTCCCACTAGGTGAGCATCAAGAAATGCACTCGGAGTGAGTGCACCTAACTAATAGTGTCAAAGATTCTCTCCTCACTGTGAATTTTTTCAGAAAAGCAGTTTTACTTAAACCTCTGTTTCTGAGATAACTGATTTAAGAGAACAACGTATGACTGTGAAGTTTTGTTTCCTGCCAGGGGGAAATGCCGCAGAAACTGTTATGATGTTGAACACAGCTAACAAGAACAGGACCTTGGGAAAAACTCAAGTGTGTAAGTGATTTCCTTATTTCAGAAAAGATAAAATGTTGATGGATGACAAACCTTTTTCTGAATGAATGGATGAAAATGTCAACTTGTCGTGCATTTGGAGTTTCTTCCATCAGGTCAAAGTGTTTATCATGCTTTCTATGTAGAGGTTTTGAAGAGATTGTGTAACAATGTATGACAAAGAGAGGCCTTATTTGTGGTAGATGGGGACGGTTTTGCCACCATGACAATGCACCTACTCACATAGCCATTTCAGTGCACCAGATTTGTGCAAAAAATAGCATGTACAACTTCTGTGTCAGTGAAATTGTTTAAGTCTCCATGTCCAGTTCATGGGAGCAGATATTAAAGTGAACACACACACACACACACACACACACAAAATTTCCCCTAATTAGCACCTTTGTGAGTAAACCAAACCAGAAGACTGAAACAGTCCTAGAATGTAAATTACCCTGGTCTGTGGGTGTTCCTTCCAAGTCAGAAGCATGACTCACCAGAGTGCAGAGATAACTTCTTTGTACCTCTTCTGTGAATAAACAGGGCCTTGGGTCTTTAAGGTTATAAATCTAGCCATTTTAAAAGCACTTAAAGCAGTAAAAGCTGATGTTTTCATAACATAGTTCTTTTCTCTTGTCCTCTTCCCCTTCAAAAATACCAAGTAAGAAAACTTTTTACATCGCAACTGACTCAGCACCTCAGCTGGTTTGTGTAGGATCAGCATCAAGATATTACCAAGCTACGAGGTAACAAAGCAGCATCAAGGGCAAAAAGAAGGGTAGAGGTGGAGTCAGGGACACAAATCATTTCATCTCAAGAAAGGTCCTGTCAAATTCATATAATCCCAAATGATGAGATCCAACAGTCATTTGAAAACCTTTTGTCCTACTTCACCCTTTAGCATCCCACAATGGAAATAAGTTTTAACATAATCAAAACCACCATCTCAAATATCTTAAAAATCACCATCTCAAGTTCTTGTCCATTTGAAAATGAGGAGCCCCAAGTAAATGCATCATTTCACAGAACTGTAGCATTTTGCAGTCTT
This sequence comes from Nesogale talazaci, assembly GCA_004026705.1. NCBI lineage: Eukaryota > Metazoa > Chordata > Mammalia > Afrosoricida > Tenrecidae > Nesogale > Nesogale talazaci. The sequence continues at coordinate 335,152 of PVJH01000344.1, forward strand.
TTTAAAAAGTTTCATTGGGACATAATCCACATATCAGACAAAACAAAAGTTCGATCATATCAAGAAGAGTTGTACAATCATCACCACAATCAATTTCTTTCTTTCTTGCACTCCCTTGTCATTAGCTTCTCATTTCCCCTCAGCCTCCCCTGCCTTACCCCCAAGGAACCAACCATCGGTCCAGTTACAATCTCTAGGGATTCACCCATCCTGGATTTTATCTACCAAAAGCCATACAAAAACAAAAAGAATATAAATAAAATAAAATATAGAAATATCTCAATTAAAAGAACACAGAAAATATTAAAAATGAGAACCACTTGAAAATGAGTCCAAAGGGAGACCAAATGATACAGTGTTAAATTTTGACCTAGCTCTATCTGCCCTGATCCGCTTTTCAATGCACTTAGCATTATAAATAGCAAGGCTACTCACTTCCCTGGTCTATGTTCAGAGGGCAGTCACCAGTGGCTTAACCCATGTGTGTTTCCATTTAACTTTTTTAAAAATTGATGCAACTTTTAAATAGGTGAAAAGGGGGATCAAATAAGATATTATATTTAATCTAACTATATCCACTATTATTGTCTCCATAATATGCTCTATCTGATAAGGCTATGTACACCCCTCTCCTATGGTTGGAGAGGACTCACCAGAGGCTTAAACTATGTGTGGACCCTACCCCTAGGTTTTGGACTTCCATTGCCATCTTTCGCCTTCTGCACATGGGGTGGTCGCAATTTAAGTTCTGATTGTGAACCATTCCCTCTTGAAGATTTGGATTGTATTATTCACTGATGGAAATTTGGACTACTTCCAGTTTCTTATCATTGTGACTGTGCAGCAATGAACATAAGAAAGCATACATCTGTCTATGTTCTCTCTTTTATTTCCTTGGGGTATTTGGCCAGCAAAGATATGGCCAGGTCATAAGGTGTTTCTATTGCCAGTTGTTTTACCTATCACCATATTGCTTTCCACATGGTCTTTTGTTCTTTCTGTCTTAAAAATGAGTTCAATCCTGGAATAATCCAACTTTGAACACGCAGCCAATCTTCTAGACGCCTAAGACTGGAAGAAAATTGAAACATTCTAGTCTAAACCAGAGCATTTGGGAACCTACTGGTCTCCAGATTTTGAATCCAGTTTCAGTGCTTTCCAGGGACAAGCATCTTAAAACATTTCCCAGGAAGTTTTTCTGCAGCTCCAACTACAAAGGGTATGACCAGAGAGCACTGCTTTATCTGCATAAACTACTCATTAAAACTTCTCATTTCTATTTTTAAATAATTTTATTGGGGGCTCTTACAGCTATTATGACATTCAATACATCATCTGTATCAAGCACATTTGCACACATGTTGCCACATTCATTTCCAAACATTTTCCACTTGAGCCCTTGGTATAAGCTCCTCTTTAATAAAAAAGCTCCTCTTTCCCCTTTTCCCCATATTTTTTAAATGAATCATTTTATTGGGTACTCATACACCTCCCCTCACAATCCGTACATGCATCAAATGTATGCAGACCTCATTTGCACACTTGTTGCCATCATCACTCTCAAAACATCCTCCCTCCGCTTAGGCCCCCAGTTCCACCTCCCTTCCCCCCATAAACCTTTAATAATTTACAAATTACTATTTCATATCATACACTGTCCAATGTGTCCCTTCACTCACTTCCCTGTTGGCCATTCCCCAGAGAGGAGGTTATATGTAGATCCTTGAAATTGGTTCCCCATTCCTACTCCACCACCCCTCCACCCTCCCAGTTTTACCACTCCCATCACTAGTCCTGAGGGAAAATCTATCCTAAATTCCCCATGTTTCCGACTTCAGTGTACATCCCCTGTTCTAGCTGGGCTTGTCTGGTAGAACCGGGAGCATGATAGTGGGTGGGAGGAAATATTTGAGAACTAAAGGAAAGATGCATATTTCATCGTTACTACACTGTACTTTAACTGGCTCATCTTCTCCTCTCTGTAAGAGGATGTTGCTTCACCTACTGATGGGCTTTGGGTCACCAATCTGTAGTCACCCTATTTATAATGATATAATTTTAGTTCTTTGATGCCTGACACCGGATCCCTTCAAAACCTTGTGGTCAGGTTGGTGTGCTATTTCATGTGGGCTTTGTTGCTTTTGAGCTGGATGGTCACTTGTTTACTCAAGCCTTTAAGACCCTACATGCTATGCCTTTTCATAGTCAGGCACCATCAGCTTTCTTCACCACATTTGCTTATGCACACCTTTGTCATCAGTGATCATATCAGGAAAGCGAGCATGCAATGTTATGGCTTTTAGTTCTTAAACCCTGATAACTGATCTCTTTGACAACTCATGGTCCCACCCGCTGGTGTGTTTCATCCATTTGGGCTTTGTTGTTTCTGAGCTGGATGACCACTTGTTTACTCAAGCCTTTAAGACTCCAGATGCTGCATCTTTTGATAGCAGGGCACCATCAGCTTTCTTCACCAACATTGCTTATGCACACTTTTGTCTTCAGTGATTGGGTAGGGAAGGTGAGCATCATGGAATGCCAATTTAATAGAACAAAGTGTTCTTGCATTTAGGAAGTACTTGAGTGGAGGTCCAATGCCCATCTGCTGATCTACTACTAAGCCTATGAGTATAAATTCTTTGATCAATTTCCCCCATTGTCACATACAAATATATGCACCTATGTACATGCCTGTATTTAAACCTCTATAAATACTCTTTACCCCCAGTTCTTTCCTCTATTTCCATTTACTTCCTCTTGTCCCACTATCATACTCAGCCTCCACTGGGTTTCAGTATTTTCTGTCTGTTACATTACCCTTGATCAATCCCTACTGGACTTCTCTTATCCACCTTGTCTCTAATTTTAGATCAATTGATATGCCTTTATCCCTGGGATGGTCAACACCATCTCCTTTCCCCCTCCTCCCCTTCTCCCATGGCCCACATCCCGGAACCATCAGTCCCATCATTTTCACCTCCAGACTGCTCATCCATCCTATCTTATTTAGATAGACCTGCAAAGGTAACAATATATATCAAAAAAAAAAAAAGGCTTTCTAAAATGAAGCAACCAAAGAAAATAAAGCAATAATAACCAAAAAAAACACCCAATGTCATATATATATATATATATGTAAAAAAATAGCAATATAAAAACCTGTAAGTAATGCAAGGTCTGTGCATTGACCTCCAGGAGTGTCGCCTGGTTGAGTCAGATGGGGTGTCACTCCCTGGTCCCAAGGTTTATCGCTGTCATTCCATCTGGAGCTCCATGCTCTTTTGCACACCCTTAGTATTTTTCCTTGGTGTGGTTGTGTCAGACAGGGTACAGTCCTGACCCTGTTTCTCCATTGTTGACCCTGAAACGCTTTGGGTCAGCGAAGGTAGCTGTATTTCATAGTAGGGCTGGCCATATGATCCTCTTTGTGCATTGGCTGTTCTGAGTGGGAATATCGTCCTGAAGAATCAGTGGACTAGGATGAACTCCATTCTCTCTTCCTCCCTCTTCATTTGTTCTCGTGTGTTCTGGTCAGGCATCTCTCACTCTCCACGCTGCAGCTTCAAGGCAAACTCCCCTGGTGGAGAGGTGGCTGCCCCTGTAGTTGGGATTGGGGTTGTGTGCTCAGACTCCTTCGTTGGTTCCCCCCATCATGCCGCCACACTGCATTCACATCGTGGATCACCGGGTTTAAGTTTGGTCCCTCTTTCGCTGTGGAGATATAAACAATACACTCCCCTTGAGTGCGTTAGTACCCCACTGCCTCTCTACAAATCACCATTTGCCCCATGGCCCACCCCCATCTCCCCATTCGAGTTGGCTACCATATGTAGCCCTGAATTTGGTCTGGCCCCTGCCATACTACCTGGGTCTTTCCCCAGGTATTTCTGAATACAGTAGCAACACAAAATACCCTCTTTGCATTTTTTAAAATTACGCTTAGTTCAGCGGACTCATGTTGTACCTGTCCTTTTGCGCTTGGCTAGCTTCACTTAACATAATTTCCTCCAGTTCTTCCCATGTGGTGATGTGCTTCATACATTCATCACTGCTTTTCAGCAATGCATAGTACTCCATTGTATGTATGTACCACAGCCTTTTAATCTATTCATCAGTTGATGGAAATTTGGAGTTGCTTCCAACTCCTTGCAATTGTGAACTGTGCTGTGATGGACATTGGAGCACAGGTGTCTGGTCGTGGTTTGTTGCTTGCCTCTTCTGGGCACATGCCCAGTTAGGGGATTGCAGGGTCATATGGTAGCTCAATTTCCATCTGTTTTAGATATCACCAAATTGATTTCCATAGTGGCTGTACATACCTACAGGTCCACCAACAGTGGATGAGTGTTCCTATCTCCCCACAGCCTCTCCAACACTTACTACTTTCTGATTTTTTGAATTGGGCATCCTTGAAGGTGTTATGTGGTATCTCATTGTTGTTTTGATTTGCAATTCTCTTATGGCCAATGATCAGGAACATTTTCTCATATGTTTATTGGCCATTCTGATATCTGCCTCTGTGAAACTTCTGTTCATGACCTATGCCCACCTCCTCAATGGGCAGTTAAAAACTTCTCATTTCATAGTTACATTTTACAAAGAGGATTTCTTTGATTACCATATTATATTTTCCACTACATATAAGTGGTCAAAATGAAATTTACAAAGACTTTATTGCCTTTTATTTACTTTCTTTGAGTACATTTTAACAAGTGATGTCATGTTTGCATTTTTTTCAAATTAGCAGGTGTGTTATCCAGCTTCCTTTTTAATGAGACTTGGTTGTCATCGATAACACTGAGTATATCATTTCCTGTAAAGCTGTGATTTTGCTTCCCTAATATGAGACAAAATAAAGCACACATGCATGTACACACACACACACACACACACACAAACCCTGATCGGTCCAAGGTCACAGATAGCTGAAACAGTTTTTGCCACCATAACACTAATAACTGAATCTGTTCTTTTGGGAATTAAATACAAGTGCCTTAGGAGAGTCTTTATCAGTTTTTATAGCTTGTTTGAAGTACATTCCCTTTACATAAGGACTCATAAGTGGTTCTATTTCACCAAGAATGTTTATCTTCCTGAGCTCCTTTCATATGCTCCTAGAAAGCAATGTGACTGTGTTCATATCCACTCTCTGCCAGGCTCTGTGCTCAAAGATGGGGACACAAATATGAATAAGCCAAATATGCACACCAGCGGAGGCTGTGCTGTCATTGGGGAACGTCACACAAGGGGCAAGTGCCTTGGAAGAAGACTCCACAGGGGTGTGGAAACCAGAGTAACAGAATGATGTTACGGTAAGCATTTGGCAATAATTTCTATACTTCACAAAATTTCTAAATAAATTTTATGGAAAAATTAAATGAATACAGTTTAAAAAATTTTTAAGTCAGTGCTTTCTGGCAGAGAATCAGAGAGACATGTTGGATGATGAGACTGGAGAGAAGGCATAGTACTAGTTAACAGTATCACCAAGAAACCAAAGAGATTGCCTCTCTTAGAAGCTTAAGTTGATGTGTTGGTCATGGGCAGGTTTGCTTCACTCTACTTACTCTCTCAAAAGCAACTGTTTAGTACTATCACCTGATCAACTTCCAATAGAGACATTTCTACCTGAAGCTTCACTTCTAAAGAATAGTCATTTTTAGTAGAAGAACATCCCCTAGGTACTTCATAATGAAACGGGGCACCTCCGGTCACCTGGAAACCACCTTCAAAGTAGTGAGCCTCAACTTGCAATGCATCTAAGACTAAAGGAGGTCTCTGGTCTCTGTGGGAAGAAAGGTGTGGGAAGGGGTTGTCTCAGAAATGCACAGAAGCCGCTTTATCCTGTGCTATTGGTTTGCAAGGAATTGATATCAACTCAAGGGCCATTCATTTGTTTTTGGTTTGGTCATTTCTCCCCCCTATGTTTGAAACCATTTCCCCTGGAGATTATGTTTAAAAACAAAGCAGCCATAGCCAAGAGAGGAAAGGTTTTGTGATAGATGTTTGATGTTAAGCGTAAGTTTGATTTCATTGATGTCTGCAAATGATATATGGCTAAAGAATGGTGTCCAGGTGCCAAGCTGGCAAGGGGTGGATTGTGATAGGTGGGTTTGTTGTGCCAACATGATCAATGAACACATGTGAGATTAATTGAAGGGCGAGCTTCGCCTTTCTCTCTCTTGCTCTTGGATCTTTGGACCAGTGTGCAGCCAGCTGCTTTGCTTGTTCTGTGCCTCCATTGGCAAACTACCCAACCATGGGACACCTCATCCGTGAACTGTGTCTCGGTGAGTTGAGGCTCCTTCAAACCCTGCTTCACCATGCTACTGTAATTATACATCGCTTGAGCTGGGGACTGCTGGACCCTGTCATCCGGCTGATTGTTGGTGACCTGCCTTGCTGCTTGCTGCCTATGGCTGGATAGCCTGAATTGTGCTACAGAGGACTACTCAGCAGGCCTCAAGACTTGAAGGACTGCCAGTGTAATAGTCGTCTCATGGGAGTGAGTTGCACCGAGTCATTCACACTGCTTTATAGATTAATTAACTGTTTATTTCTTATGTTATATGTGTGTGTGTGTCCTGGTTTTGTTTCTCTAGAGAACCCTGTGTAACACAGGCTTCATCCGGGTCTAGTCTCTATTTGAATTCTCCACATGCTACACCAAGAACTTGGGATTTTTATGCAAAAGTAATAATATGAATAAAACTTTTCCATGTGTTTTGCAAGTTTTAAAACACAATAGACTCTGTCTGTACCCCCAGCCTTATTCACTGACCTTCAGATGAGCTTGAGCCTCTTCCAGTTACCAATCTGGGTGTCTCTAGCCTGAGGATTTTTGTCTAGAACCAAGACTCATTCTGCTCACGTGACTGGTGAAGTGGAAGGAACAGGGAATAAGGCATCCTTAGAATGATCCCTCCACCACTGACTCTCAGGAGTTCATATAGGAAAGTCTTGGCTCTCTGTCTCTCACGCAGCATGATGAATCATGTTTTCAAATTGTGTTCCAGAGTTTCACCCCTGCTGTAGACTCTAGTTACTCACTGTAGTGGAAATAAGAGCACACTATTCATCAACTGTCTTCCCTTTTCTGTGGAGCTCCCGGTAGTGCAAGTGGTGAATGCATTCCATTGTCACCAAAAAGTTAAAGTTAGACCTGCCTCAGAAGAAAAGATTGACTACCACTGCTGCCAAATCAATCACTGAAAACCGTTTGGATCATAGTTCTTCTATGACACACACATTTCGATGGGTTTCAATGGACTCCATAGCAATTGGTTAGTTGTTTTTTTTTTTTTTTGGTGTCCCTTCTCAGTCCTTGCTTGCTAAAAGCAAGGAGGATTTGAAACAGATGCTGATGAAAATCAAAGATGGCAACCTTCAGTGTAACTCACTGTAAAGGAAAACAAACTTCTCGCAGCTGGACCAATAGACAATATCATGATGAACTGAGAAAATATTGGGTTGTCAAGGATTTCCTTTTACTTACATCCATAATCAATGCTCAGAGAAGCAGCTGTCAAGAAGGCAAATGACTTACTGCCTCAGTCAGATGTGCTTCACAAGACCTCTTTGAAGTGTGGAAGAACGCGGATGTCACCTTGAGAACTAAGTTGCAGCTTACCCAGATCTTGACACTTTCAAGTGCCTCATGTGCATGTGAAAATGGAACAACGGACAAGGAAGACAGGAAAATAACCGATGCATTTGAATCATGGTGTTAGTGAACAATACAAAAAGTACCACTGACTGCCAGGAGAGCAAACAAGTCTATCTCAGAAGCATAGCCAGCATGCTCTTAAGAAACAATTAGAGTGGAACTTTGTCTCACCTACTGTAGGCATGTTATCAAGAAAGACCAGTCCCTGGCAAAGGACGTTGTACTCTAAAGTAGGTCCATGAAACAGAGGAGGACCCTGGAGATGGGTTGACATGGTGGCTGCAGCAATACTCACACACATAGCAAGGATAATGAGGAAAGCACAGGGCTGGACAGTGTTTCATTCTGTTGACATACGTTCCCTATGAGCAGGAACTGACTGATTCCCGGTACCTTCCACATAGACTTGCATTCAAGTCCTAGTGCACTCAAGTGCTTAGCTTAGAGTCTGATTCTGAAGGAACATAAATTAAGGCTTATTAAATATAATGGTATCTTCAAGTAAATATGCATATATGTAAATATAGATATAAATGCACTGTACTTGAGTTGATTCTGATGCATGGCATTCATGACAGAGTAGAACTGCTTCAAAGGGTTTCCCAAAGCTGGCATATTGATGGAATCAGTCTGCCACATCTCCCTTATATGGAAGTAAATGTTGATAGGTTCCAGCCACTGAATTTTGGGTTGTCACCAAGCACTTGAGCATTAGGACAACAGGTCTCAAAAAAAAGTCCAAAAATCATCAATGAGACAAATCAGCTCAGCAACTTGTGTTTTATAAAATATATTGAAAAACGGGTTTCTGTTCAATTGCATATTTCTATCCCCAGAACATCATTTGGTTTGCACCAGTGTGAGAAAACCCAGAGTGAGTCTTATCACTCAGGAATGACAGCCCAATCACTGTTCTAATACAAAGCAAGGGAATGATGCAGATGAATGGAGGGTAATGCCAGGTGGAAAACTGAAGGGAGATTTGGGGTTTTATTTGCATATAAATGTCAGTAGACATTCTGAAAAATCCTACACACCCATAGTTTCTGCAGCTGACTATGATTAGAGCAGTCTAATTAATAAGTTATGAGAGAGTCATGTGCTCAAGCTGGCAAATATCAGCTCATGAAAACCAACCGTTAAATTTTCAGGGATTTTGCAACCCAGATGAGTTCATGGTGTGGCCTGAAATTGGTTTTGGTGACAGTATTTATGCAACAGAAATTGGCAAACCACCGCTCCAGCCCACTCCTCCCAAGGACAAGTTGTTAAGTATTTTCCAGCATAGCATTTGTTCAGAGAGCTGCCATTGGCCTGTCCTAGTAACTAGAAACCAAGGAATTGGAGTAGGTTAAGACTCACCCATTGATACCTATATTACTAAGCAAGGATTGTGATCTCAAGGATGTTGTTTAGATCAGTGATCTTTACATTCGGATTTGCGAACAGTTGGGAGTTCCATATATAAATAATTTAAGATACTTAATTTCCAAATATTCATCTTCCATGTATTCTTCTCTAAAAGTGTTTTTGTCTTATCTTGTTGTCCCTCTCTATAGTACTCCTCTCACTTTGCAGAAGAAAGGCACACCTCACGCCCTTAGGCATACTATACAATAAATTGTACTACTGCACATTCCCCTAGGGATAATCCATAAGTACATTGATTTGTACATATGTGTGTTCTTGTTTTAAAGAGGATATTTGCACTTAGACATTTACCTTTGCTGCAGAAAATGAAATTTTCTTATGCATAACCAAACACCTTGAGGAAGTCACTGGGTCCAGGGATGCTCAGAACCATAATATTAGGGACAAGGTCAATTGGCGTAACAGGGTCCATAAAGACAATATTCTACATCCCACTACTGGGATCTTAAAAAGCTTTCCACTCACCATCTAAGGCATCATCCTGTATATAGAGAAAAAGGGGTGATGGAAAAAAATGTTTGAAGGAAGAATGATGAAAATAAGAAGCTATATGGAAATAGTGAGTCCAATGGACGAACCACATGTACATCAATCTCCATTAACTCACTGGCTACCACTACCAACTGCTCTGAAAGAGATCACCTTAGCAGGTTCCAGTTAGAGTGAGAGAAACATGTAGAACAAAATTCAAATTCAATGGAGACCAGGCTTATTGGTTGAATGAAGATTGGTGGTATCCCGGAGACTCTGGTCCGTACTCACCTGTAGGTCAAGAACTGACCATTGTGGCTCAATTGCCAGCCAAACTATAGCCAGGTCTGTAAGATATACAATTACACTAGTGAGTTATCCACACCTTGAAATAATAAATCGTTTGAAATCAAAAGGACAGAGCTCAGAAGGAAACTGAATGCAGGGAATGCGTGATCTTACATTAAATTGATTGCAATGCATGCGGTAAAACAAGACATCTATGAATATACAATTGATGATGTGCTCTGCAAACCTTGACCCAATTCACAGAAGTTTTTTAAATAATAAAATCAAAATATACTTTAAGTATATCTTGACATATTTTGCCCAAATAATTGTCATCTTCATCTTATTTTGTTTTACAAAATATTTACTATTTCCTACCTCCTAGTAACAAAGGAAATCTGCTAACCAAAAAGTGTTGTCAAGTAATACTTCTTAACTGCTAGAAAAACAAGCAAATGTCTTCTGGAAGAACATGACCAGCATGCTACTTAGAAGCAAGAATGGTGAGATCTCGCGTCATTTGCTTTGAAGGAATTATCAAGAGAACAGTCCCTGGAAAAGGGCATCATCCTTGGTGAAGTCGAGGGTCAGTGAAAAAGTAGAAGACTATGAAATGCCAATGAAGGTGGAACATGATGGTGGGACAGGAGGGAGATGGAAGGAAATAGAGGAAAGAGCTAGAAGACAAAGGCCACTTATAGAGGTCTAAATATAGGTATGTCTGTACATAGATACAACTATTATAAGTTGGGAATAAAATTAAGAACATATCTATAGGCCAAATATTAGAGTAGCAGGTGGACCTTGGGCCCTCACCCTGGTGCTCCCTCAATGCAAAAACGCTTTGTTCTATGAATCTGGCATTCCTCGAGGCTCAATGGCCCAACACGATCACTGAAGTAAAATGGGTGCACAAACAAATGTGGTGAAGAAAGCTGAAGGTGCCCAGCCATCAAAGGATATATCAAGTGTCTTGAAAGCCTGAAGATAAACATTAGACCATTTACCTGAGATGAGACCACAGCCACACAGAAGAA